>VYZT01019682.1:0-20806 GCA_013400735.1 Pomatostomus ruficeps | reverse complement strand
AGCCAGGGTCACCCCAGCACAGCAGGGGGATCATTTTCACTCCCCAGAACTAAACAACAGCATCAGCTCACCCAGGGGGGCAGAGCTGAATTTCAAGGGAAGGCCAGAACACCCCTGCAAAGACAAACAAACAAAAGGTTTCACAAGGTGCCATTAATAAATGAGAGGTCAAAGAGGAATTTTTCCATATGCTTCCCATATGGACTTTAAATGAAAACCTTGCTGGGCTCTGCAGTTGCTGGGAACAGGGAATGTTCAGAGGGAATGCTGGAGGCTGGGGATGTCACATCCTTCACCTCAGCACAACCGTGGCTGTAAAATACAGCACTTTTATGGGGTATTAGATATAAGATCCCCATGAACACAGCGGAAGCCATCATCCCCCATCCAGTGTTGCAGCTTTGGTGTGGACTATCGTCTGACATCTTTATTTACACCTCCAAGGCAGTGCTTCACCTGCTAAAGGCTTTTTATATCCCTGAACAGATCTCCAAGTAGCTGTTCACAGGTATCTGACCAGAACAGAGCCTCTCTGGGTGTGTTAAACACGGTGTTCCCGATGAATTTCTGTCATTACAGAGCTCTACAGGCAGCAGGCTCAGCCCTCGCCCAGCCCTGTCCCACACGGCTCAGGGGTCCCTCTCTCAGCCCAGGCCGTGCTTCTCAGCCAGCTCAGCTCATGCCTGGGGCTGTCCCAGTGCCCCGAGGCTGCAGCAGGGTCACTTGCCCCCCTGGATATCCTGGCACAGCCCAGCTCCTGGCACATCCTGAACCCAGAGGCAGCAACAACAGGAGGAAAAGTGGCCCAAGGAAATGGTGTTGGCAATGATGTGAAGGGAGGTGATGGAGAACCAGGGTATGGTTTGGGTTGGGAAGGACTTAGAGACCATCCAGTGCCACCCCTGCCATGGCAGGGACACCTCCCACTGTCCCAGGCTGCTCCAAGCCCCAGTGTCCAGCCTGGCCTTGGGCACTGCCAGGGATCCAGGGGCAGCCACAGCTTCTCTGGGCACCCTGTGCCAGGGCCTGTCCACCCTCCCAGGGAACAATTCCTTCCCCATATCCCATCTCAGTCTATTTTCTCCCAGTTTGAAGCCATTCCCCCTTGTCCTTTCACTCCAGACCCCTGTCAATTGTCTCCCTCCATCTTTCTTGTTGTCTCCTGCAGGTACTGGAAGAAATCAAACCTGAGAGATTTTATTTGTCACAGCTGAAGATACTCCACATGGACAAGGCAGTTATTTAAATAACCAATTTCCAAAGCCTTTTCTGGTTGTTTTTTTTCTGTTTGTTTAATTGCCATGTCCCTTATTATATATACATTTCAAAAAGTGATAGTGACACGCTTCAGGAATCACTGGGCAAAGCAAAACAATAAATCTGCAGGAAAAAAAGGATACTTTACAGAGATGACAAATTAGGGCGAAGAAATGCTCAGATTGCACAAAATGCTTTGCAGGGAAGTTTTCATTGTGTCATTTACAGCTTGTAAAAATGAGAGGCAGAGAAAGCTGCTTTCTCTTCTCCCCAAGCTGCATTTGCTGGTGAGCATCCTGAGAGGGAACAGGGAATTGTGGCTGCCAGGGCAGTCTGGGCTCATCCCCTGGGTGGGCAGGAGCAGGGGGAGCAGCAGTGCCCCTTGCAGGGCACAGTCCTGGTGTGTTTGGGGTTTTTGTGCCCGCAAGGGGCAGCTGAGCAGGAGGGCTGACCCCACGCTGGGCACAAACAGCAGCACAGGGGGCACGGTGTAGTGGCACTGGCAGAGTTTGTGGTCAGTGGTGGCACACTGGGCACACAATGGCCTGGCAGCACCAGGACAGGGATCCTGCAGTGCCGGCCCTGCACAGCGACATGGGAGAGGCATTAAAGCCCAAAGCAGGGTGACAGCGGGACCTGGCTACCCTGGCTGGAACAGGGACAGTCCCAACGCGGGGCACTGGAGGTGAAATCCATCACTGCCCTGCAGTCCCACCACTGCTGCTCACAGCTTCGTTTTTCCTCGTCTCAGCACCAGGGTTTTGCATCAATTCTTGCTAATTAATGCAAATTACCTTTTCCCCCATAAGTTCAGAGAAAAATGAGGTGAACCAGGGAACCTGACACAGCAGTGCCAGAAACAACAGAGCAGTGACTCAGTTGTGCCTGAGAGGGAAGCAGAGGTGCAGGGGATGAGGTCCCACAGACCATGGAGCACCTCCTGCACCCACAGCCCAACCTCCCAGCAAGTTCAAGGAGAGCTGCGGAGCACAAAATGAAACAAAACTCGGGCATGAAAGAGCTGCAGCCTCTCCATGGCACTCCCAGTGCTGCCGTTTCCCCTTTCTCAGGTTAAAAGGGAAGAGTGGAATCGATTTCTCGGAGCCAAACATCGCACGTGATAAAAACAAAGCTACAATAAAATATCCAACAGCTTTGCTCTCCTCCAACTCGGCGTAAGAGCTCCGATCACCTGGGGCACGCGAGCAGAGAGCTGAAGCACAAGGAGATGGTGGCACTTGGAAAGGCCACTCTGAGGCCACCCAGGGCTGGTTATTTCCCATCTCCCCCCTTGTGAAGATTGCTGTGCTGTGACTTGCCCATTCCAGAAAATGCAGTCTGAAGTTGACTTCGGGAAGATGTTTGATTTTCCCTGCAAATACCCTAGAAGAGCAGCACCACTGGAATTTTATCACTCTTCTTAGTTACAGCCTTGTAAAAAATTAAATCATACCTATTCCCTTTTGTGACATCTAAGTCTTCAATATCAAAGCAAGAGTCTTTTAGAACATGAAACAATGCCTCAGACATCACAGTTTGATACAATATTTGGATTTTTTTCTTGTGATGGCATCTCTGTATTTACAAACTGGCAATGCACCACAGTTCCCAAGGGAGCAAAACTTATTTCCTCAACTAATCTCTTTACTGAGAGAGCAGTGGAGATCTCAGCAAATGTGCTGAGCTGGAAAAGCTTTTGTCCCTGGGACAAAGCACATCAAACCCTGCTTCACAAAATCCATTGGACAGAGGGAAGGGAAGCACCATCAGCCCTGCTGACTTCCACAACAAGAATCCCAGAATCCCAGAATGGGTTGGGTTGGAAGGGACCTCAAAGCCCATCCAGTGCCACCCCTGCCATGGCAGGGACACCTCCCACTGTCCCAGGCTGCTCCAAGCCCTGTCCAGCCTGGCCTTGGGCACTGCCAGGGATCCAGGCACAGCCACAGCTGCTTTGGGCACCCTGTGCCAGGGCCTCCCCACCCTCACAGGGAACAATTCCTGCCCAATATCCCATCCATCCCTGCCCTCTGGCAGTGGGAAGCCATTCCCTGCGTCCTGTCACCACACACCCTTGTCCCCAGTCCCTCTCCATCTTTCTCGTAGGCTCCTGCAGCTGCTGAAAGCCGCAACAAGTTCACCCTGGAATGTTCCAAGTCCAGGCCTGCACTCAAAATCCCATCCATTGAACCTATCCCAGGCATTGTGGGATACAAAAGCATCCGGACAGAGCCTTCTGCTCCTCACCAGCAGCTCCGAGAACCCCAGCTGGAAGTTCCAGATGCTTTTATCAGAGCCCAGGCATCAAACAAGCTCTGCCTACCTTCAGTTTTAGGCTCATGGCTGGAATAAACTGACAACGTGAAATTCCTTCGCCTCAGCAGAGCAGCTCTGAGCAAAGCAGGTAAATATAAAATGAAGAAAAATTGATCCTCTGTACAAGATAATTAGCTCATGCAAGGCAATGTGTATCAGGCAACAGCAAACCTGAATTCCAGAAACCTGAGGCTGAATCTCTGCGTCCTCTGCTCGGCTCCAGCTCCTATTAACATCAGGGGAAGTTCAGATAAATAACAGACTCAGCACCTGGCTTTTCATCTGAGGTTCAAAAACCCACAGTTACTTCTCCAAAGGAGCTTCTCCAGCTCTGAGTGTGAGGCTGTTCCCAGCAGAAAGCCTGGATTCCCAGGGTGCAAACTCCAAGAGGGGATTTATGGGAACATCAAGGAAGGCTGAGTGTGGAGCGCTGCATCCCTGGCTGCAGCTGGCAGCACCGGAGCAGGCTGCAAACACCATTCTCATTCCACACCTGCTGCTGCTCCAGCCTAGAGAGGATCCCTGGGGAATTCACAGCCTGAGCAGAGCACAGCCCTGAATTCAGATGTGTGCTTGGAATGACAGTCCCTGGAGAGAATAAAACCACCTACGGCTGGAAACTGCTGCTGGATCTGAGGCAAAGCCACACCAAAAGGTCAGCACTGTGCTGGGAGCTCTGTCTTAGGGGAGACATCCAGGGTAAAGATGATCTGGCAGCTTCCAGGAGGACTCCGAATGTTACGAGCAGCCAGGTGCTTTCCACTGACTGAGGTCACACCAAGAACCAAAAATTAACGAAAAAATGAGAACAGCATAGACAAATGAAAGTAAGAGGTTGAGACTTGCAGTTCTGGACTCTTCCCAGTCCTTTTTACTTGCCCTGTGTGTGGCATTTCCTCCAGGAACAGTCTCATTAACGGGGAACAGACTCTGGGTATTCACAGTTTCCCCAGATGTGAGGTGCACCTGTGTTCCACTGAGACCTTTTCCATGAGGAGCCGCTGCTGAGAGTTCTTGGGAAGCAGCCAGCACCTGAGGACAGGGTGTTGGTGACTTGAGGATGCCCTTGTGCAGAGGTGTCACTGAGTGTTCTTGAGATGGCTGTCTGTCCCTGAGATGGGTGTCTGTCCCTGGGATGGGTGTCTGTCCCTGAATTGAGTGTCTGTGCCTGAGCTGGGTGTCTGTCCCTGAGCTGAGGGTCTGTCCCTGGGGTGTGATGGCTGCAGACCCCTCAGCTCCACCACCAGCCCCTCCAGGAGCCTTTCCCCCAGCTCCCAGGGCAGCCTGGCCCTCCACAGATCTGGGGCCTCTCCCAGGCCTTGTCCGGCCCCTCTCTGCTCTCCTGTCCCGTTCCAAGACTTTTTCCAGCTGAGTAATCCCAGTCAGCCCCAACATGGGACAGGAATGGAAATTCCAAGCCCTGACACCCTCAGAGCCCTCTCCACCCTGAGTAGCTCTGTCCTCTCTGAGTAACCCCAGCAGGCAAGACATGACCCCATAAAATCATACAGGTGTTTTATCAAATAAGCAAGGCAGATTTCTTACACCACACTTGCCAAATCTCTCATTTGTCCCACAACTGTTAAATGTTAGTTGCTCTTTCAGTCTGTATTTTTATCCTCCATCTTCTCTCCCAGGTTCCCTCTGTGCTCCTGCATTTCTGCACCACATCATTACCCACAGCCACCACTTGCTGTTAAACAGATGCTGCTTTTCACGCCTGCAGCAGAACTGACCTCTGCGTGTGGGTGTGCTTTGTTTTTAAAGCATTCTCTCCCTCTGAATGAAAATCACCAAATTAAAGCAAGGTATTTCTTTACCCCTTTTCAGAGTGTAACAGAATGCAAAAACATAAATCAAAGTGTGTTTAAACACCTTTTCCAAATCACATAAAAACCCATCTATCTTGCAAGTAACCGAGAACTCTTCCTACACACTGAACACAGCAGATGTTAAAAAGCTGTTTAATCTTCTTTAGAGCACTTTAGGTAAAAAGCTGTGGCTTTCAAATATGTACAAAGAAGGTCAGAAAAGTAAAATGCCTTGAAATGGTTTTGCTCAGGGGCCATGGGATCTGAAGTGACCTCTCTAATTTCTTGAGTTCCCAAACTTCATTATTATCAAGGCCTCTTTCCTTTTTGATGTTTTAAGTACAGTGGAGGCGGGTGTTGCTGGGTGGGGGTTGCAGCTAAACCTTTTAAGCATTTCTGATTTATTCTCCTTGCAAGGTTAGTGTACCTGAGGCTGAAGTTAATGACTGGAGTGCCACTGAAGTGTAGATTTACCACAATCACCTTCCCATCCCCATCACAAGGATGGTTTTACAGTTTCTCCTGGATGTTCACAAAAATAAAGAAACAAAGCTGCAGCCCCTCAGCATCTCAAACCACACAACTATTCCATAAAGTCCCTGCTGTAAGAAATGTTCCTCTTGCTCTACACACGGGTATTGCATCTCTGCACTGGTTTATTCCCATGGGCACTGCCAGCACCTGCACCAAATCCTTAAGAGCCTGATCCCCTTTGAAAGCAGTGCTGCTCTGCCTCTCCCACCCTCAGTGCTCCCACCAAACACCAGAACAGGTTTACAGCAGGGCCTACAAGTGACCCCTGGTCTTGTCACAGGTTGTCATCTCTCCTGGTAGCACAGCACATATGGCTTCCAGAGTTTATTCCTCTCTCCTGACGAGCACAGCCCATTTTCCACGAGCACACGCACAAACCTGTTACTTCCAAGTTATGGCACTCCTCGATGCAATTCAGTGCATCTCTGCCATGCCAAAACAAAAAAATAAATCAATTATTCATCCAATTTCAATTCAGTCATTGATCCCAAGAAATGCTAACTTCCTGTGTTTACTCCTGCACTTACAGCTTAAAACCACCAAGACTTTTTTTTTTTTTTTTGAAAGGGAAGGTTTCCCCCTGTTTAATCCTCTCAATATTATATTGTAGCTCCACTTGAAAGAAATAGATCAGAAGAATGTTCTGCATGAGAGGTGAAACAAAACGAAGAATAGAGCACCAGGAACAGCTGGAAAATGGGACAAAGCCAAACTACGGGAGTGCTCCTGCACACCTGCACTGCACGGCCACAGCAAGGGCCCCGTGTGGTAAGGGCACAAAAAATGTGTATTTTTCACAGAGAAGGAGCCAGCTCCTGGCACAGCCCTGGAGGAGGCTGCATCTGTCCTCAGTGTTATCTGCATTCCTGGCTGTCCCTGCATTCCTGGCTGTCCCTGGGACACTGCAGGGGACAGAAGGGACAGAGGGACAGAAGCACAGAGGGGACAGAAGGGACAGAAGAGACAGAGGTGACAGAAGGGAAAGAGGGACAGAGGGGACAGAGGGACAGAAGGACAGAGGGGACAGAAAGGACAGAAGAGACAGAGGGGACAGAAGGGACAGAGGGACAGAAGGAAGGGTCACAGCCTCCTGTGCCTGCAGCGCTGGCTCGGGGCCCGGCTGGGGCACTGCTGTGGTTTGTGCTCCCATCAGGAATGGGCACTGATCCCACCCCTCTGCCTCCCTGCCCTCCCCAGCAGGGTCACCCCCAGCACCTCAGGGACCCAGCTGACCCTCACAGCTCCTCTGGCCGTGTCACCAGCGTTCCCATGTGTCCCACCTGCCCTGGCAGGGCTGAGCCATGGAGTGACACCTGCCCTGGCAGCAGCTGTGGCTCCAGATGTGCTCATCCAAGGGCTCCTGGCAGCTGGAGATGCCTCGTGAGCCACCCGGGAGAGGCAAGGCTGGATTTCTCCATGGAATCCCCTGCTTGAGAAAGGGCACAGCCCCTTTAACCACGGCTTTATCCCGCCCCTGCTGCAGCCAGGAGCCTTTGGCGTTACCAGCTCTCAGTTTTTCACTCAAGCCAACGAAGTGCCAGTGCCATGCTCCACAAAAGTTACAATTAATTATTTTTAGCACTGAAAGGCGGAATCACGTGAACACTGGCACACTTGACAGCTTACTCATTTACGTCAATTTAAATAATTTATTAGAATTAGGCCCAAAAGCTAAGTTTTCTAAAAAAAAAAAATGTATTTGTTTTCCTACATCTGCTCAATAAAGCAGTAACAGAGGCATTGTTATTGCTGGCAGCTCCTTGGAGGAATAATTAAGGAAATATGGCAGAAGCTGCCTTCCAAGAGCCAGCCTCTATTCACCTGGCTCCTCCTTGTGATCTGCCAGCACCCAGCTGAAATTAATGCAGAAGAGGTGCACAGAGATCCACTGCACTAATTGGCAATTAAACAGGGGAATCAGGGCGAGTCTGACAGACTCAGATATCCAGACCCACTCCAAAGCCAGGGCAGGTCCATAATGGCTCTTATTTTCACTTTTTCCTTAGGCTCTCCAGTTTGCACCTCGAACACGAAGAACATTCCTCCCCACATCACTGCAATGAAAGAAATAATTGAGTCAACTTTTTATCCCAGCACTTGGCCCAGCTTCCAGGATCCACGGAGCAGCTCAGGGTCAGCAGGTCCATGCTGGCTGACTGATGTCAGGTATCCAAAATAGCTCACCTCGATTAGGAGAGCACACGAGGCTTGGGGTTCAAAGGCAGCCCCGCCTCCGGAGCTGCGAGGGCTCTCCGTGAGACCATGACAAATTGTACCTTTATTGACATTAAAGGCTGCCCCAGCGGTGCTCAGGTGATGACTTTATTGGCACTGCTGGAGCTTTTTGAGCAGCAGAGCCCTGTCCAAGCCCGAGGAGGTAAAGAGGTTATTCCTGCAGCTCTGCGCCATCTGCTTTGATGTGGGTTTGCAATGGTACTGAGAGAAACTGAAAAGTGTTGGAGATTTCATAAATGTAACGAGTGACGGGCGTAGTGCCCTGGAGTTGGAGTATCCATGACAACTCTCTGCTGTGCCAAGGGACTTCCAGTCCAAAACTGAGGAAGTCACTTTGAGCCTGGTTTTGTGAGAATGCAGCAAGGGCCTGGTGGGATTTTTCTCTTAATCCCTAAAGATTTCCCTGCCTCCAGCCGTAATGGGAGACAACCTCCACAGCTGTGGGGTTCCTCAGCTTCAGCCAGCCCCAAGAGTAGTTACAGCTCAAACAGGATCTACCTAGAAAATTGTTCCCAGAAGGAAGCCCCAATAATCCACTTAGTTTCAAAATACAAAAAATCCCCAAACCATGCACAAACCCCCCACTTAAATCTGTTTCCATTGTAACATCTGAAGAGTTCACCCAGTGCAGAGCCCCAGGGGACATAAAATCTGATTATCCCAGGCATGGCACGCCCCACCTAAGCCCACCAACACACATCCCCCCGTGCTTTTTGGGAACCCTTCTTCTTCTGGCCAAGTCCTGTGAGTGCTGTGGCATTGCTGCTGCTTTCCATTCAGTCAATCCTTCCCCTAAAGAATTGCCCTTTATTCTGTCTCATTAGATGATGAGCATTTAGAGGCACATTGGTGACACAAGCTTAGGTCAGATGACAACTTCACAACTTTGATCCACATCTAATTCTGTTTTCCAGAGTGATCTCAGAGCACAAGCCTCCAGCTGCTGTTGCTGCTTGTTCCTCTCAAAGAATGAACAGAAGTGGCCTCTTCCCCTCCTGTTTCCCAACAGTGAACATTAAAGGGCAGCACACAGCCCATTCCCTTTCTGTGATTAACTGATCTGACCACATCCATTATTCATGAGCACTTGAGGTTTTAATTGTAAAAATCGACCCTTCTGTGCTGTGGGATTGTCAGCTGTCCTGGAGGTTCAATGCCAGATTGTTCAGGATTCCCACTTCCCAAGCCCCTAACTCATCACTGAAGGATTTACTGAATTCAATACTTCCAAGTCCCAGTGAAGCCTGAGGAACCAAGTATTCACATCCCAAATTCAGACATTGCACAGGTGCTCTGAGATGCAGGCAGAACATCCAATGCCTTGGAGATGCAAGTTTTCCAGGATTTTATTAAAAGGCTCCTGAAAGTCCCACTGGCCTGACCCTCACTCCACACCTTGTACATGAAAAAGGCCACACAGCCCTGGGGAGTGGAGAGTTGGGAGAGGGTCCAGCTCTGCTCACCTGACAGCAGCACCCCTCCCACAGGGACTGACGGGCTTCATCTGGGGAGACCCAAAGTGATTCTGGGCAGGAATCCGAAAGAAATGCCACAGGATGGGTCCGGCTGTGGGACCACAGAGGGTCACTGGTGCCACCTCCCTGCCCAGGCAGGGCACAGGATTGTGTCCATGTGGCTCTGGAATATCCCCGCTGAGGGAGACTCCAGCCCCTCCCTGGGCTCTGTGCAGGGCTGGGCACTGCCCAGGGCAGAAGTTCTGCCTCCTGTGCAGGGCAATTCCTGGGCTCAGGCCCTGCCCGTCCCTCTGCTGGGCCCCCTCCCATTGCTGGGCCCCGGGGGCAGAGTGTGGCTCCAAAGGTGACCCAGTTCACAGCAGGAGTGGCACAGAAAGGCTCCAAGAACAGAGCACCAGCACACGGGGAAACACGGGGCCCCTTGGACTGCAGGTACCCGGGCTCAGCAGGGATAAAAGCCCCAGGAGACCAAAGCTCTGCTCGTTAGTGCTGGGTAATGGGTAAGAAATTAATTAACCCCCAGCAACACAGCCCAGCCTGATGGAGTTACATCGAAACCCAAACAGGAGCAGCAGCAGCGGCTCACACACAACTCAGGGCTGATCTCCAGATAATTTATTGACTCATTTCTGCCTCTTTTGTCAGCAAAGTCACCGAATTTACCTTGTGTCCATGGTCAGCACAAACCCAGCCTGACCAATCCAAGCCCACCCAACAAAAGTTTCCCAAAGCTTGGTGGTGGCTGCTCTGCCACCCCGAGGTTCTGCAGTTCAGCAGCAGCTTCTGACATCAAAAAGGCATTATGGGAATCTGCCTCACAAGTAGACAGCACAGAAAAACCTGCAAGCCTACCAAGTCTAATTTGATTAGCATTTATATAGAGAGCTCTCAGTATTTTGGACAAAATAGTGCAAAAAATAACTCGATAGGCTTTTTGTTAAAAAACAAACCATGGGCTCGGGCTTGTTTGAAAAGTTCTATTGAGAAAGAGGCTTTCCACACTTCTCCAGTTACAAATTAATAAAAAAGCAAAGAAAACTTAATGGAAAGCGGATGCAAAATTATTTTTTTTTAATTTAAACCCTTCTGTGAAGTTGAAGATTATCTTGGAACATAGTTTTTAACTAATAAGCTCTTAGAGCCCAAATGATATTTTAAATAAACCTTCTAATTTCAAATTGTTATGACTTCAGGGAATTTTCTTACTGGGATCCAGGTAGCTTTAAATGGAAGTAAAGAGGCAAGGAAAACGATAACAGAAATTAATTAAGGGAATTAAACAGAGTCAATTGATTCCTTTCATGTTCAAAGTAATGCAAGGTCTATATTCAACAAATGGGAAGGTAAATCAGAAAATTTCCTTTATGTCCACTCCTTAAATCTGTACCTAATTGATTTCATGCACTTTACATCTTTATTAGCTTACAGTTAACAACATGTTAATATAAATAAAAGACATGACTCCAGTAATGGCTTCACTAAAACTAAAATACAATGGGAGTGCTGTAAGTGATCTTTCCTGCTGACAATATCGAATTTATACTAAATATAGAAGACAGTTCTATAGATCTACTGGGATGGGCTCCTGCAGAGGACTTTGAACAACTGAGAAACATTATAATATAGAGAGACCTGAGTTTCTCCAGTCCATCGTGGGCTGCCTGGGAATTAACTGCAAGGAGGTAATTGAGGGAGGGAAGAGTGGAGATGTGGCTCTCTGGGGCAGCAGGAGCCTTTGTTCCCCAGCCAGGAGCAGAGAAACCTTGAGAGAAGTTCCACAGGGCCAGAAAGCTCTGTTCAACCCCTGGCAATGCTGCTGTTTGCACGCTGAAGGTGCTCGAGGTGCTTTGAAAGGATGATTTTCATGAGCTGTGCTGACAGACACAAGGGTTGTTGTCCTGCTGCAGAGCTGGGAACAGGGCTCCTCCTACAACCTGGTTTGGGACTTCTCACACACCTCCCACAGCTGCAACAACTGGGACAGCTCTAACACACAACCACAGCTGTCTAATTAACAAAAATAATCCATTTTACATCACAAGAGCACATTTCTTTAATTCAAGACTAAGTCAGAAGCAATATCTGTTTTTCCAGAAATCTCAGGGTTGACAGTTTCCAGCTGCTCCCTTCCACAAGGGCTGTGCACTGAACTGCTCAGCTTTCTTGTGCCCATTTCTGATGCCTCAGCTTTGAAACACCAGAGCGGCAGCCACGTTATCACTACTGAACTCTGGCAGGAGTATCCAACCCCTCCAGCTCCTCCTGCCTCACCACGAGGGATCGCCTGCTCAAGGTGTCACTCCTTGTGTCCTTGGTTTAGGTTTCACTGAGCACCCAGCCTGAACCATCTTGCTCAGTCAGGCACCTGCCTCCTCCCTGTATTGATTTCACACCTCTCTAGTTTCACCCTGCTCCTCTCTTGAATATTGTTCTGCAAATACTTATAGTGGATTCCATTCCATTCCTCTTTCTGTCACCCTCCACACCTCGCAGTGTTTAAATAAAGGCCTGGATGTGACACTCAGTGCCATGGTTTAGTTGAGGAGATGTCAGGGCATAGGTTGGACTCGAGGATCTTGGAGGTCTCTTCCAACCTGGTGATTCTGTGATTCCTTATTAATCAAATCCCCCAACTGTGGTGATTGCTGAGGGGTCCCAGACTTCACAAGGTGGTGCTGTGCAAAGCCGTTTATTGCGCAGTGAAAAATCCTTATCTACCATCACACAAACGGGAAATAACTCTGCACCCCAGTGTGCCCCAATCCCCAATTCTGTGTCAGAATGTTACCTTTGATGGGAACAGGTAAACAATGCCTTTGAAGGGAACAAACAGTGTTTCTCACCTCTGACAGCTCCAGCAGGTCACAAACCCGCAGTGCTCTCCCACCACTGCCCTGGTGACCCAGGATGTGTTTCATGGGTTCTTCCAGACCAGAGACAGGAGGTCACTCTGGCTTTCAAGGCATGTTCCTCTGTCACCTCCATTCTGTAATGCCACACCCAAGCTCCTGTTCCTTTCCCAGCTACTCCTCCCTGGCCATGTTCTCTGTTACAGGAACTTCACAATGACCAGAATGTCCTTTATTTCGGGTGCACCACACCGACACTCTCCAAAGGAGCACACCCAGTGAAGCAGGAGGGTGCAGGTCTGGCACTCAGCCTGTCCCTTCCCTGGAGCTCTGGCAGGGGCTCTGCAGGGACAGAGCGGTGCCAGGGCAGTGCCCGACGAGCTCCACGCACCCCCAGGTGCCCCCTCTGCTCCCTGCCCCAGAGCTCCCCTTGGCTGAGGGACACTTACACCCTGCAGGAGCTCCCCTGGCACTCAGACAACACCAGCTTTACTCACAGGAGCTCCAAGAGACATCAGGAAAAGGGCAAAGACTCCAACAGGAAAGAAGGATAAACAGGAAACCATCCTGCCTGTCCTAGGGAGCCTGGGATTTGCAGTAATAACCTCTGCAGTCCTGTTCCTTTCTCTTTGTGGTGGATTTATGTCCCTGGCTCAGAGACTCCTCACACATTCCAGCTACAATTCAGCTTTCAGCACCTGGTTTACATTTCCAATGGCCTCAGCCAGGATGTGCTGCAAATGCAATAAGCAGGAATTCTGCATGCACAATAAAATCCAAATGTGCTCACAGATCATGAGGGTCGAACAGAGCGAATGAGTGAGACACCGAGTGTCAGTAAGGAAAACAAAAATCCAGGCAATAATGGAGGGGGAAATAACAACAAACTCAACCTAAGCTAACTTTAATGTACGAATGCTTTGATGTTCAAAACACAAAGCCTGTATTTAACAAGTTCATAGCCAAATCAAGTTTCATATATTTATTTCATGTATTTTTTACACATTTCTTTATTTTTAAAAAAATATTAAACTTAAATACTGTTACCTACGTATTTAAGTATATTGCTTCAAGAAATAAATTCCTTTTAAAAAGAGATATTTCTCAGTGTTACTGTAAAAAGCATTTTCTTCAAGTTTGCAGAATTGCTGGTAAACACCTCTTAATCTTGAGTAAGCTCAATGGTGCCAGGAAGGTGACGAGAACTATGAGCCCTGTGCCCAAGCTCTCAAACGGGGCTGAAGTGCCCTCCTGGCCCAGCCCAGGCTGCGCTGTCCCCTCAGTGCCACTGGTCTGGCACTGCCCACAGGGCTTCACTCCCCTCCCTGCACCTCACTCTGTTCTCTCCTCAGAGTCCCTGCACACGCTGGGTTCTCCTGCACTCCCTGAAAGCCCTGAAAGCATCTGTTCTATGCAGAAGTTCACCAAGTTCTCCTTTAACCCAGATCCTGGAGCCATTTCAGTTTCCAGTTCTCATGAGCTGAAATTCTACATTCTTGTTCGTGTACTTTCTTAAGCTGTTTTTAAAAAAAAACAACAAACCCAAGATATCACATGCAGCAAAGCACTCTCCCTTTCACATCCCCATCCCACGACCTCTGGAATGCAGCTTTCTCCAGAACAGGCAGGAAGAGCTTCCCAGATTTATTTTACCATATGAATTCATCCAAAATGTTCTTGCTAAACAGTGAAGAAACCAGTTTTACACTTGGAAAGCAAAGCTAAGTGTGAGATGGTGGCAAAAAGCAGGAGGGTGAAAAAATCACGGCTCCCAACAATATTCAGCAGCGTCCTTAGGGGTTTTGGAAAGCAAGCTTGGCAACAAGAGCACCACTGAAAGGACTATCACTCAATAGTTGACTGAAATAAATGCTGGGTTCTGCTCCCGTGAGCCAGCTGGGTTTATCCTTGTCAGGAATATCACACATGGTTGGCTCCCACTCTATTACAGAGGGGCAGTGACTCAAACCAGGGCTCTCAGGGGCCAGCCTGTGCCATCTGTAACACCAAGTGCCATATACAAGATTTGCTCTGCAGATGTGTAATTAACAGGAAAAAATAGTTTTCAAACAAAATATCACTGTTAAAACATCTCAGCTCCTTGTCCTTATGTAAATATGGAGTTCTGCTTCATTATAAACCAGTATAACAGAAAGCTGTCCCCAAAAACCCATCCTCTTCCCCTCTGTTCAGGAACAACTGGCTCAGCCCTCAGTAGAAGTGAGTGTCTCAATTCATCATGATTTCAATTCCTTAGTACCAGTTACAGCATGGGAAAGAATGGGAGAGGTTCAGAAAGTAAAAATAAAACTCTCCTTTTCCCTGCTGGTTCATTTCCAAGCCCAGGAGCACAAGCAGGCACTGGTGCAAGGGGTGAGCGGAGGTTGTTGTGCTGAGGATCTGTGGCACTGCAGCTTGGGCCAGGGTGCCCTGGGCAAGCCTGGAGCTCTCCTCACCCTCCCTCCCTGCTCTGGGAGCTTGGGCTCAACCTGCCCGAGCCAAAGAGCTCAGCTGAGAGTCTCACATCCCCATCCCTGTAGGGCTGCTCTCCTGGGGCATCTCTGGCTGGGTCTGGTGTCTCTGGGCAGCTCTCAGCCCCTCTGCACTGGAGGCTTCCCTTCCCTGCAGGGACATCCATGAGCATCAATCCCTTCCTCTGGACTGCACCAAGATCTGCTTCCCACTCCTGACAGGACCTGACCCTGGCCCCCGTAATTCCTGGCAGCTCTGCCAAGCCCAGACCCACCCTGGCAGAGCCATTTCCAGGGGCAGCAGCCCCCAGTCCCCGGGCTCATGGAGTGGCCATCAGCTCCCGTCTGACCTCCCAGAGAGCAGCCCAGAGCAAGTGCCTGCTGAGCCCCATCCCAGGGGGACACTGTGGAGACAGAAACCCTGGTCAGGCCAGCAACCAACACCTCCCTGCTGCACTTCCCATTTCCCAGCCCTGGCAGAGGTCCCTGCACCCTTTCACAGAGCTGCTGCCACGTCACAGCTGAGGAAGGTGTTTGGTTGACACGTGTCCCCCACCCTGAGGAGGGGACTCACTGACATGTGAGATTGAACTGAAACAGCACAGAGAGAATAAATTCCAGGAGCAGAGATGGTGCTACACCAGCCTGCTACCAACCAGCAACCTGGAAACTGAGGCTCTTGCATTAAATGTAGAAGGAAAATTTCAGCAGCATTTAAAATGACAAGTTTTTCCTCTCAAAAGTATCAAAGTATTGTGATCTCGACTGTTATTTCTGATGAAAAATAATATAATCATCATTATTGTCATTATGCAATATTTTCATTGTGGAAAAAAATGCGGTTTCTCACTGTGGTTTCTCTTTCAATCTCTATTTAAAGCATTAAAGTGCCACCTTTCTGTTTACTGCATGAAAATTCTTTGTGTGTTTTTTTAAGTGTGGAAGAAGCAAAAGCAAGCTCGCAGTAACCAAGACACTTCTAAAATAAACACAGACCTTCACAAAGTGCCCTCCAGTCACAGACAGGATGTTCCCGCACCGTTATTTCCCCCTTCACGCCACCTACCAGACTTCATTTATTATTGTACCCCCTGGAAGAACAGAGTTTACACACAGCTACACACAGTGAGTCGCCCAGAGTCAGAGGAACAGAAGTAAGAGAAAAACCACGCAGAGAAGTATGGCCAGGAGAAATCAGATCAGCTGCTCTGAGTATTAAAAGGGCAAGAAATATGAAAGCAGAGGAAAAACCTGATACTGCTGACACTCTGCTCCAGATTAAGCATATCTGGTACATCTGACTCTCGTTGTCAACTGGAATAAGGAGATATAAAAGCAAAGCAGATATGACACACTTGTGTTGTTGCACGTACCGAGGGGAGGTTTTATCTGCTGCTTGGGTGAAAAGAGAACATCTCCTTCTTCATGATCGCTGTGAGGATTTGGCTAAATCCTCTGATAATGTCAGAACCTCTTTGGGGGGGCTCAGAAATGGTTTACTTGCAGGTAAGTAATTTGATCCAGGAGAGCAGAGAGCTCATCAGCCTGGAGTCAGTGGAACATTAGCTCCTGTGCTGAAATCTCTTGTTTTTAACTGGCTTCTGACTGTCATATTCCACTGCTTCAAAAGCAGCCAGCCCACGCCCCAGGCACACGAGCAGCTGCAAGGGTTCCCTTCCAGACTTCCAGAATACATTCAGGACCTCGAACAGGAATTCATCTTATAACAATAAATTCAGGAGACTAAAAATAGTAACAATAACAATAATAACAACACTACACATCCAAACTGTAGATTTTTCCACTCAGCACCACTGGAAGGCAGTAACAGTGCTGAGACAATCACCTCCCAGGCTTTCCCAAGGCACAAAACCTGCCTTCCTCCCTCTCTGCCCGGACCAAAACCAATGAGGCTGAAAAGCTGCAGAGCTGCTGTCCTGCTTGTGGTGAGCATCGAGAGCACCCGGACCAGTGCTGGAACCACAGGGCTGGGATGGCCTGAGCCCCCAGGAACAGGCAGAGGTTAGAGCAGCAGCACCCCCACGGCTCTGTCAGTGGGAGCTCGGCGCAGACCCCGGCCCTGGTGTTTCCCCAGGCTGACACGGCAGCACTCCAGTTCCATTTCTGGTTCAGCTATTAGGTGCCGACAGGCTAATGGGGAAAATTTATACCAATTCCTCTGTAAGTGCTTTTAGATTCACAGAGAGATAAAAGCGAAGAAATTATTAGCACTAGAAGAGATGGATGATCTTTGAATTGTGCTGCTTTTTGCCTCAGTCTGTGTCCTTACAAAACTTCCCATATGCTAAAAGTCTGTCTTGGCACCCCTGAGAGCAGCTTCAGCTCAGACAGGGCTCAGTTGGCCTGCTCAGATTCATGTCTCTTACCCTCCTCTTCAGCTCTCCTTCCAAACTCATCGCTAAAATACTCCAGCCTTATCTCAGCAAATTTACTTAAGCAATTTTGTCCTACATATTAAATTTTTAGAAAATTCATATTTTCTCTTTATAAAACTGAACAGTAGCACATAAAGATGCCAGACTGGCTTTGATAGCTGCTTCAGTAAAGTAACCAAACTCATGGTTCTTACCCATAATCACCTTTGAGGAAGTGACTGAAAGTTAAACAGGTTATGCTGAGCAAGAGCAGAATGGTAATTACATTTTCTCATCCTCAGGTCTTCTGGGCTTATCTCCTCCCCAGCAGAAATCCTTTCTTTACTTGTATCACACCCCAAAACCCCAGCAAACAGGACATGTGTGCAATTCTCTGGGAGATTCTTGAAAGTCACAAAGTAAATGAGATCAGGAAGCTCCTCATGGCCACCAAGGCCAGCGACAGGGTGACACTCTGTCCTGAGGTGATTTTATGCTTTCTATTTCCCTATCGTCTGCTTATGCACAGGGATGGGTCCTGTAAGTTTAAGCTGGAAAGGGGCATAGCCAGGGAAAGTCTGGCCTAGTTTGTTTTTAATCTCTTTGAGATATGAGAACAAGGCATGAGTTTAGTTTATGTTCTACCAGCCTGTCTGCCTGTGAGTTGGGAAAGAAGGTGGTTTCTGTTCCCTCTTTCTGGGACTGCGGCTTTTTGCTTTTTTCCCCTTCTTTTTGGACTGTTCAGTTNGGGGGAGGGGCTGAAATTCTGCCTTTTAGAGGAGACACCCCTTTGGGAAGTTTCCTCCCAAATTTGTCTCAAACTGGGACGAGTATTTTGGCGCCCAATGCGGGGCCAGGTTTGTGCAGGGAGCACCAGCCCCTTCCTGCAGCAGGAGTGGGGAAGGAACATTTCGGGAGTCAGTGAAGCCAAAAGGATTAGTTGCCATCTCCACCATGTGTAGCACAGCCAGCTCCAGGAGGGAGGAATTCTGAGTTTTGACCAAGATTTCAAAGCTCACCCACAGGAAGTGTGCTCTGCAGTGCTTCACCCCCCCCAGTCTTAGCTGGGAAGATTCCTCTTCTTGAGGACATTGGATATTTTGTACAAACTTGCCTTTACCAAGCACAGACCTGGATGAAGAACAAGTTTCAGGTGCAGTGAGTTAGAAACCTCTGGGCACAGATACTGTCCCAAGAGTGGGCAGCCCCTGGTCCCAGCTGCAGCTCTCAGCACCAACTCACTCTTGCACGCACAGCAGCAGCTGCATCTTCAAGACCTTCAAAAGAGAAACACAGACCAGATTTGTGTTATCAACTGCCTCAGAGAGACCACAGAAACACAGCATGAAAACCTGCAGCTGTAAAGGGAGAATTCCGTGCCCCCATGTGCACCAAGTAAATGCCATATTTAATAGCATAATGCCAAGACTGATTTTTCTATATCACTAATGACTACTGCACTAAGTAGTTAATTAGGGAACCACAGGAAAAGCAACTCTTGACCTGGCCCTGGCCAGCACTGAGGATGCAGGTCTTCATGCAGATCCCTCAGTGTTTAAGGTCCACTTTGGATTAACAGAAAGGGGAGAGACTCCCGCTGCAATCAAGAACAACTTGAAGTCAGCTCAGAAAAACCCCTCAGAAGTGCAAAGATCCTTGCAGATGGCAGAAAGGTTATGTAAAGACACCAAGAGGTGAAGTTTTACCTCAAATACAAAGCGCCTGTCCTAGTCCAGGAGCTGACTGCACAGGCTCTACAACTCAGCACTCTGGAGGAGCAGCTTGCAAGAGCTGTAACATCTAATAATAAACCCTTCCTGACAAATGGCCGAGGCAGCAGCCTGCTGGAGAGTCTGCAGGGCCCGGGGGTGATCAAGGGAGAAAAGAATCTTTCACACAAGATGAGCCCATGATAAAAAAGATTGTATTTTTTCCTTTTCAGTTGGACAGTGTCAGTGCCTGAAGTCTTTTTCTCCTTCCTCAAGACAGTGGGAGCTGGTGGCCCTGGAAGACCCACACGAATTGGAAGTGCCAGTGGAAGAGTTTTAGCAAAGGCAGAAAACACTGAGTGACAAATCATGAGCAGAGAACAGAATTCAATCAAGAGTTTTCAATCCCTTCACAGAAAAGAGCTCAACTTCTACATTTTGTGTATTTGTTCAATATCCAATTTTGACCCCATGTTTAATCTTGCATGGGAGTTTTTAACCTGGCCTTTCTGAAAGGGCAGAAATGTAACCCCCAAATCAATGTTCTCAAGGAAACACCTCTTGACAGTGTTCTGCTCTGGGCACTAAGAAAAGCAGTGCATGAAATGACAAAGGCGCAAGACTTTCTCCAGGTAACTTGCCCAGGTGTTCACTGTGGAATAGTCCCAGCTTTGGGATTGTCAAAACAGGCAGAAGAAGACAGGTATGCAAATCCCTCCAAGAAGGCTAAGTGGGTACCTGGCAACTCCTTCATGGGCACCTCTGAAAATCTAATATTCCTTACAAGTGGACCAGTTTATCAATTCCAAATCTCCCATTTTCTGTAACAAAACTCAGGAGTTCCCAGAGGTGCCCAGCTGGACACGGACAGACTGGATTTCTCTCCCTGACTCACACTCACCCCAGTCTGGGCACTTTCTAAAATGCTTTGGGTGAACCATATCCAGTATAACACTGCTGTCCCCATCAGGTCCAGGCTGGATTTAGTGACTTGGCTTGAGATGGAGATTTAACTGCAGCTCTGAATAAGTTTGGTTGGGAGTTTTCTCATGCATGTCCCTGCTCAGCACCTTCAGTTTCAGCACAATAATGTGGTCTGAGAAGATGGTGTGTCAGCTCCTCTGCTCCAATTTTGTTCCTGCACTCTGCAATTGCAGCCAAATCCTGAGCCTGATTCTCTCTGTCAAGTGGTTGTAAAAGCACAAGTAACCATTAAACCAGCAAAAAGTTATGGCTGCCCCTGCCAGTGGAACATAAATTAACTCCATTATCCCAGACTGTATTATAAACAGGTACTGCAGCACTCAGGCTATTTAAGAAGATGATATTTAATTATCTCACTGAGAGCTGTGAAGATAAATTCATGTCTGTAATTAACACTGACTGAAAACAGAGCCTGTCCCACGGGGAGGAACAGAGAGGGGAACAATTCAGCACAAGGACCAGGACTGCAGCCCATGGAATCCCGGAATGGGTTCCCTGGGTGGGAAGGGACCTCAAAGCTCATCCAGTGCCATCACTGCTCTGGGCAGGGACACCTCCCACTGTCCCAGGCTGCTCCAAGCCCCGTCCAGCCTGGCCTTGGGCGCTGCCAGGGATCCAGGGGCAGCCACAGCTTCTCTGGGCACCCTGTGCCAGGGCCTCCGCACCCTCCCAGGGAACAATTCCTTCCAATATCCCATCCATCCCTGCTCTCCTTCAGTCTGATGCCACTCTCCTTGCCCTTCCCTCCATGCCCTTTTTAAAAGCTTCTCTCCAGCTCTCTTAGAGCCCC
>VYZT01019660.1:6697-27247 GCA_013400735.1 Pomatostomus ruficeps | reverse complement strand
GATCAATGAGTCCAGCTCCTGGTTCTATGCAGGAGACCCCAAGAACTACACCATGTGTCTGAGAGCATTTTCCAAAAGCTTCTTGAACTCTGTCAGGCTTGGTGCTGTGACTGCTTCCCTGGGGAGCCTGTTCCAGTGCCCAACCACCCTCTGGGTGAAAAACCTTTTCTTGATATCCAACCTAAACCTCCCCTGACCCATGCCATTTCCTTGAGTCCTGTCACTGACCCCAAGAGTGAAGAGATCAGTGTCTGGCCCTCAGCTTCTGCACATGATGCATGTTGAAGAGAGTGTTGCACCAGGTGAACTACAAGATCTGTGTCCTACCTTCGTGGTTGCTGAGTATCGTGCAAGGAATGAATCTTTAAATTTTTTCAATAATATTGAATAATTTAAATTGAAATTCATGCCTGGCCCTTTGCAAATAATTTCAAAAATGTTTTTCAGGAATAAGTTTATACTAAGGAATTTAACCTTGCTGATAAATCTGGGATATACTATGGAGGTAGCTCCAAAATCCCTGTTCTTTGGCATATGTGTGATATACAAGGGATACCTTAACTTGCACTAAAAATGTGAATGACTTATTTTATGACTGATGGAATAGCCATCTTTGTCTTGAAATACCTTGTTTTAGCCTTGAAATGCTAAAATTACATGGCAAGATACACCAGTTGCACATGGAAATACCACAGTACACCCCAACAGTACACTAGCAGGTATTGTGGCAGCTGGCTTTGAAGACTAGCTGGGAACTACCTATGCACTAGGGTGCCTTGGCTTATCAAGAAATGAAGGTAAAGATTGTTTTTTATGGGATTTAAACAATCTTCTGTGAAATTTTCTTTGGAACAGGTTTGTGATGACTTATATAAATAGCAAGCGAAAGGGATTTTTTTTGCCTTTCAGTGTTTTGTTGAACAAAATAAAACAATGTAAAATATTTTGCAAATAATGTAAAAAAAAAGAGGCAAAATTCTTTTTAAATTTACTTTTAAACCAGTCAAAAAAGTTTTCAGTTTGTTGTCTGCATAGAACAGAGTTTACCGCTGAAGTGATGGAAGGATGGGATGCAGGTATATTTCACTTGTTTTTATGGAAGCATTAATAAGATTATTTAAAAAAAATGAAAAAAAAAATGGGCAAGAGCTAGGGCAAGCTGGGAAATTAAAAATCTGATTTGTGCTAGGACTTAGACTCATGTGCCCAAGCAGCATTCATGCAGACCACCAGACAGTACCTAGACCCTACTGATGTGAGTGGTTACCTGAAACCACAGATTTTTCTGAAAAGGAAAAAAATAAGGAGACAAGAACTCTCTTTTTCTTAATGTAAATCTTTTCTGCTGCTTGGAACTAATACCTTTTATTGCTTCTGTTGTTTAAATATTAGCTTTTGTAGTTCACTTGCCAGGAGCAGCGTTAACCGTATTTCATTAAAAATAGCTGAAGTGTACCTCTGTAGTTTGTATATCAAAAGGGTACTCTTCTGGCAGCTGAGAGAATGTGACTGTGAGTGGCATGCAAAGGTGTAGCAGCTGGCCATGTTTATTGTGCTGGGACTCTGTGCACAGTGTCTATACATGGGTGCGTGTGCATACATGTACATACATTTATGTTTATAAATGTAGCATTTTCAGAGTGACCTTTTAGTGAGGTTGATTCTTATGCTTCTCTGAAGCTGAATAACAGGAATATATCTGAAGGAAACCAACTTCCGCGCCTGTTGGTCTTCTGCTGGTTGTGATGCTCTTGATTAATTTAGAAGCAGCAGGCAACTCTAAGACCAGGAAGAAGACTTGAAGAGACTCTGTAGTATTTGTGGGATCATTCTGTGTGTGTGGATTGGCTTCCCAGCTCACTGTGTTCTAGTTAGGGAAGAAGATAAGAAAATCTAAGTCTATTTACAGTGTGAATGTAGAAGTTTAAATACAGAGGAACTGCAGTGTTAATTTTTTATTAAGAACTATCTTGGTAGCTGATTTCAAGACAAGGTATTTCTTTTCCTTTCCTTAAGGACTATCTGCAAGAAAGTATCCTGTTACACTTTCTTTACCACTATTTTTTTTGGTAATTTTCTCTCCCTAACCCATATGCCTCTTCCAGCTCTGTTTCCTTCTGAAACTGAAGCTCCTATTGACTCCTGCAAGGTCAGGGTTTCCTTGTGGTCCATGACAGTTACAGCACAAATCCTCAATGGTTTAGCTGGCGTATTGAGGTCACCACAGGTGATACGTGTGGGAGATGTTGTGGTGTTTCTCTCTTTCTTTGGAATAATAAGAGCTGTGTGAAGCAACTGCATTGGCCAGGGGATATTTAAGCCTTTGGCTGAAGGCAGAGTGGGGTCCTGGGGGACCAGGGTACCTTGTGGGAGGCCACAGCTCGTGGTGTCTCTCATTGCTATGCCATGATGCTTCAGCAAACTGCAGCACTGGCAGAGCCTGGTTTCTCTTGTTGTTGTGACTCAAGTTGGACCTTTTAGAGTTCAAGGGTGAGCTGGGAAGCTTTTTCTGCTTTGGGACTGTAAGTAGGTTTTCCACACTTCAGACCAGGTGCTCATTTTCCTGACAGCTTTCATGAGCCTGGTGTTGTCAAGGTCTCTGACCTTCTGCGAGCAGTGATCAAAGTCAGGTAGATGCGCAAAAATTGCTGGGAGATACATGGATGGACACACACATGCACATACTCAGCATGATTGCATTAGCCTTGTCTTCTTAAGAAACAGATGAAAGCTATATAATTTAATGGCTGGATACGAGTTCTGTGAGTGGTAATGAGAACAATGCTGCCTCTGCCACACCACACAAAGAGCTGGCTTCTGAGGGCCTCTTTGAAGTGTTGGGGACAAGCACAGCATTGCAGGGGTGAGACGTCTGCAGTGTGAATAAACATGTGTTTAGGCGTTGCTTAAGTGATGCTGACATTTGTCTGTGCCTACTTTCTATACAAACATCGGGCTGGAATAAGCTCTGTGGGAGAGAGGCTACCTATGGTCCTCGAGCTGATGGAGACAGAGGCTGAGACACATCCATGACCATAATGCCAAGCTGTGGCCCCACATGTGTGTTTTGCATGGTTGCTTAGGGTTTCCCTTTCCATTTCTCAGCTGTTGCCCAGATCTCCCCAGCACCAGTTACCAGAGCCTGCAGCAGCTGACACAAGAGCTCCAAAAAGTTGCAAGGACTGGTGACTGAAAATGCAGTTTTCAGCTGTCAAACAAAGCAGCT
Organism: Pomatostomus ruficeps; assembly: GCA_013400735.1. NCBI lineage: Eukaryota > Metazoa > Chordata > Aves > Passeriformes > Timaliidae > Pomatostomus > Pomatostomus ruficeps. Next base: position 24,021 of record VYZT01019660.1, on the reverse strand, counting down.
GCTGCAGCAGGCTGGGCAACGCAAGTGGGCAGGTTTCACTCTGCCTGGGTGTTCTCCTACAAATCCAATTGTGGGAATGAGAAAGATGTGTCCCATGATAAAAACAACACAGTTGTCTACTTTTTCAAAGTGAAATCAACATGAAAAAGTGGGGGAAGTTAAAAAAATTTTCAGAAAGAAGAAAGGAGATTTCTGATTCTGTTTCAAGTAGTCTATCTTAAGCCATAGGTATCACCAGAGGGGCACAGGCATTGACTATCTGGATTCTCTACCAGAACTCAGAGTGAAACTGAAGGTAACGAGGGTCAGAGGTAAAAAGCTAATTTTACTTTAGACAGGGTGAAGAAGTTCTAGTGTTTGAGCTAAAAATACTTTATGTTTCTAGCAAATGTGCACTGTTTTTTTGCTGTAATATGACAGAAGAAATTATCTTCTTGGGCACAGCGACACAGAGAATACGGCGTGTGCATGTATCTTGAGCTGTGGGAATGCTTTTTGATCTCTAATTACAGACCATTGGCTGAATAATGTAAGAAGTCTATATTATAGATATATAAAGCTTCATTGGTACGTGCAAGAGGAGAGAGTTTAAACTGTGGGATATTTTTCCTCTGGCTTTCACTTGCTTTATTAGGGAAGTCCCAGATTTCTCTTGAATGAGTAACTATAACAATGTCTCTATAGAAGTGTTTTTGTTACTGTTTAGAGGTGTTTCACAGACATCACATACCCCTCCACTTTGATGTCCAACTCAAAGTTATGTGCTTTGCTCTGCCTGTGTTTGTGTTTCTGTCCATGTGGATTTCCACCATGAGTGAAAGCCTGCTTTTTTGGATGCCTGCAGTCCCATCTTGCTGTGGATCCTGGCTGCAGCTGGGCATGTCCCTACAACAGGGGATTGGGAAATGCATCTCAATCCCATTGGATATGCACCATAATTATATATACGGCTCCATCCCTCGGTTGGTTTCTATACCTTCAGCCTCATTCTTGTACCTGTGAGATTCATGCTCAGTGCAATGGGAACGATTTTGACAATTACACCTGGACCTTTCAGGAAATTTCACTTTTATTTGACATTATCATCATTTTGGCATCTGCAGCTCTTTGTGTAACAGTCAGCTAAGAGACTGCAGTAGGGTTCTTGAAGCCTCAGATCCAGTTAAAGTAATAGTTAATGGCTATTGCAGATTTACTTTGCTCTTGAGCCAAGAAGGGATGAGTGCTGGGAGCCAAATCTGAGAGCTCGTCACAACCACATGAGATGGAAAAGCAGTCTCTGAGACATATTGATAGCTGCAGATGACAGAAATGATATTTATTGGCATGGACAGTAAAATTTATATATATTAAAAAAATGCAAACTTTGGAGAACGATGGGAAGCACTGACAGGAAACGCCTTAGAACAAATTTCTGCAAGAAAAAGTGGCCGGAGGAAGCAGCTTCAATGAAAATGGTTTATTTGTTCTGATCTGGGGGCCAAATGATAGAGTGCAACAAAAGTCAGTTTCTGAAATATCATTTCCCTTCCCCCAGTAGAAGTCACCTCAACTTTGGATACAACCTAAGCATTCTTCCCTGCATAGCTTTGTAATTAGAAATATTGATGTATTTTCAGAGAAGAGAACTACTTTACTGAAAGCTTTGCTTCAGTTAAAGCATAATGGAATGTCCAAAATTGTCTGGGTAAATATTGCCCTCTTCCCTTGAGCAAATAAAATTTGTATATTGTCCCCCATGTTCTCTCCAACATGAATTTCAGTATTTAAGAAGCCTAGTCAAGTATTAAGTAGCATACTAGTATTATACAAGAGAAGATTTAAATTGATGCAGGATTTGTTTAAATTATGGCTTGTCTTTGGTTTTTCCAGCCCAGTTGTTGCTTTCTGATGGTGCTGCCTAGATACTGGGAAGCTGAACTGAATTTTAAGTAAGAAAAATGAGGTGGACTGCTCTGATAACAGGTAAACTGTTAGACATAATAAATACCATAGCTTAGAAATTTTGAAAAACAGCAATGGCAGGAGTAGAAGCTCCTTCATAAATCCAGAGTTATGAAATTCTACTTTAAATAAATCCTATAATATGCTCATTCTGTACATAGGTGCATGCATTTTATCTTTGGTCTGTCAGGGAGAGGTGAGGAAGTATTTGCTTCTGGTTTTTTGTTCTTTTGGTGTAGCAGGTGCAGAAGCTGCAAAGAGAAGAGTTTTAACCAATTAAATTAGTTTTGAGCTAGAAATTCTCTTCAAAACTGCTTTATATACAAAACTTGCTTTTGAAACTGTACCTTAGCCAAATTCTTTTCTGCAGAATCTTTTGACTTATCAAATAAGGAGAAAAATTAAAGACAGTACAGTATTTTCAACCGAAGTCAAAAAGTTTAAAATATTGCGGACATGAGTTCATTGCCTGACAGACTGTAGTGGAGCATCTTGAAGAAGGTGGGGGGAGTGAGTGGCTCAGGGAGCAGAGTGCAGTGTTTTGGGATCCCAGCCAGGCACTGAGGACAGGATGAAGGTGGCCAAGGTTTGCCAGCAGCCAGGGTGACCATGGGTCAGTGCAGTACATGAGACAAGGAAATGATTTAATATATGTATATGTCATATCTAAAAATACATACATATATATATATTTAAATGTAGGTGAATTATTTGAAATACTAAGATAAAGAGAAGAGGGGCTGTAAAGGCCAGAGCCATAGAATAATTTAGGTTGGAAAAGACCAAGAACTTGCAATAGAAAAAATTGATGAAAGAATAGTTAGGAGAGGAGAAAAATAAAAGAAAAAAAAGCTGGCATTTCTGGTCTTATTTTGCAAACTTGGCTGTGGTAGGTAGATGTTCTAATCACCAAACTGTCAGCTCCTTGTGCAGACTTGCAGGCTGTGACCCCAGCCCAGCTGAAGGGAACAGCAGAGCTCCTGTTGGCTGGGGCAGGGCCAGACTCTGCTGCAAACCCGTGTTTTTTCCGTCCCTAGTCACAGCAAATCCCAGGGACTCCAACTGCTTTTGGGCTTGGATCTGGCTGCCTCCCGGCCTTGCAGAGGCAGGGTGGTGCATGGTGCCTGGCTGTGCCAGTGGGACGTGCAGGGGAAGGGAAGAGGTGGCTCGGCTCTCTACCTGCGAGATTTGGAGGCACGGAAAGCACTCTGTGTCACGGTCGTTTAGGCTGCTGTGCACTTAGCACTGGAAGTTCTATAGAAAGGCAAAATATACAATTCAATTACAACTGCGGCAATGCAATCCAAGTTGATCTAGTTTCTCCCACATGAGCTGACCACAATTTTAAGCTTGGCATAGCCTGAAAGCTTGAGGAATGTATTTCCAGTAATTGCCAGGCCACTTCATTGTTTCTGTGTATACATAAACACTAGGCTGTGATCATAGTGGTCATGCTTGAGCTGCTATCTGAAATTCACTTGTGCTATAGGGATTGACTAATCTGGTTCATACTGACAGCAGTTTCCATTTACTGTATTAGCTCTCTTTGACTGTTAGTGCCGTGCGACTCCAGCTAGACTCAGAAAACAAAAACTGTTAAGAACTACTAGGCACAGAAGTCACGCAGCAGAAAACCCGTGTGTCATCGCAGGATCCATGGCTTGTCAGCTCAGGAAATCGAGCTGGGTTGCAGAAGATCCATTTATAAGATGCCAAGAGTAGCAAGAACCTAGTGAGGAACAACAGGCAGTCATTTAGTTTTTAATCATATGACAGAGGAATAGCAAAGGATGGGTCTTCTGCAGCCTCAAGACATGCTCTTACTTGGCCTACATAAGCTTCTCCCTTGCTTTCTGTTTCTCTGAGTACTGTGTGTAAGAATATTAATCCCTAAAATCTGCATCCTTTTGTTCCCAGACAAAGTCCTCTGTGAAGTCGGTAGGTTAGGGTATTTTCTCTGTTTCAGCTTCAATTTATGCAGCTGTTACAACTTCTTTAGTGCTGGGCAAAATAAAGCTCCCAGTTAAAACTGGGTGCACTTCTTTATTCCTTTCTAGCAAATCTATTTCTTTTAAGTTTTTCTCAGGATATTGATTGCTGGTAATTTAATGTGTCTCAACCGTAAAAAGCTGTTATGACAGTTTCTCATGCTATTGCAGTCTTTTATTTCCCCATTCACAGACAAAAATGGGAGATTTTCCTCACTGGAATACAATATATAATTCATCTAACATTACTCCACTCACTAGCCAGATGCTGCAAATTTAAGCAGTTGGACCATTACTTTAAAAGACCCCGGTCTGTAATTTTTTGACCTGTTCTTTGTTACACTTCCATAAAACAATTAGCCCAATTAAATGAATATTTAGGTAGCAGAGCCAAATTTATGGAAGGATGGGATTAATTACTTTGAAATTCTGCACATATAATTTAGCTTGTGCTTAGGGGAGAAGTGGAAAAATGCTTGAGATTTCAGCAACCCTGCCAGTTGCATCACAGGAGCTGCGGTCTCTATACAACGCAGATAGAAATAAAGTGACCCTATTTCTACCTTTTTGCATACCCCTGGTGTTAGTCCCTGACAGCCATCACTTTGCTAAGAAAAACAAAACTTCTCAGTCCTCTTCCTGTCTGCTGCCACTTCTCCATTTTTGGTTGAGGTGGGTAAGGTGGTATTTCCAAGGTCTCCACACTGGTGTGAAGAGTGAAATGGAGACCACTGGTAGGTCCATGGGCAGTACCCCCTGCTTTTCCCTGGCTCCCATCACAAAATAACAGGCTCTTTCTGCTGCCAGCCAGCGTGACTCAAGAAGTGGAAATGCCTGATGTGCAGATTAAAACTGAAGTGCTGTACATAAGTACGTGAAGGAAGTTATACAAGGAAAATAAGATCATATTTGTATTTGCTTTTTCTTGAGAAGTCTGTGCTGCATTATGCACACTGTTGAAATAGTGTGCCTGACCTCAGAAATGTTAAAATAAAGAGTTACTCACACACCCTTTGCTCAGTGCTGGCAAGGGGAGTTTTCCCTATTTTTATTAGCAGCATCCCCAGCCTGCCTCCCAGCCAGTCCTGGCTTCCTGCCCTCACCAGCACTCACCCTCCTCTCCCGGTGTCTGGCTCAAGGCTTTGGCCCTGTCAGTGCTTGACTGCTCTCCTGGTTTGAATGAGAGGAACAAATTGAGGTGACAAGTTATGGGCTGATCGATATGAAAAGTTTCCAAATTATTTGTTGCTCTGGTTTATTAGTGGCAAACTTAATTTGCCTTTTCTGGAGATCAGGGGAACTGGATACAGTGATGTAGCAGTAGTTAACGTGTCTGTCCCCAGAAGAGGTGTTTGTGAGGTAGTCTCTGATGTGGATATCACTTCATACCAAGAGTTTCTCCACGTTGCTTTCCTTCAGCTGGATTTCGGCTCGAGTACTGTAGGGAAAAGCAATAGATTAAGATGTGTCACCCAAAGCAAAGAGTGATTTATTCTCTAGTTAGTTGATATTGATGTGAAATTATCAAGTCCATTGTTAGCGAAAGCTGAAACCTGGCACAATTTTAGTCCCACTAAATTCAAATATATGGTTCCACAGAAACATGACAAAGTACTGCAGTGATAGTTACAGACATACAGAATAAAGGAAAATTTATGGGTGTGGGGTTTTTTTCAATGGCAAACAGGGGCCAGTTTGAAAGAAAGGGGAGGAGGGAAGACTCTAAAAAATAAAGAAGTGATCCAACATTCCATATGCAGAGAAAACAATTTCCATGCCTCTTATCAAAAATGTGTTAAATCAGCTAACATTGATATAACTTCAAGCAATTAGGAGCATGCTAATAATGATATGAGTCTTCAGCTGTAAATAATTACGCTGCCTCAAGGCTATGCTTTAATTTTTGGCTTGCTGTATCTATAAACAATAATCAAACTGCAAAGCAAGTTGTGTTGTTTTTGTTCACAATTTGTGAAATGATTTCTGTACCCTACAGTGATGCTGATGGCTATTTTGACCTTCAGGAACTCCGGCCTGTGAGGCTAAGAGCTAATGTGTACTTCCATCGATCTGAGTTACAGGCACACAGCAGGTTCCTGTGCCTGTTCTTCACAAGTACAAAAGCTGCTATCGTCAATCAGTGTGTGTTGTGAAAAGGGGGCTTGCTGCTGAGACTCAATAAATAGGGACATTAGGAGGAAATGTTATAATTGCTGCTACCCACATCTTGTTAATGAGTAATGTACAGTTAGACTCCATGCAATTGCAGCTAAACTGTTTATACAATTTATTCTTATGTTGCAACTAACATTTAACATAATGAAGTATCATAATTGCAGCCATTAAAGTCAAGATTAAGATTTGTTTAATTAGAATTAAGAAAATGTAGAATAGACTTTGAAAATGTAGGGTTTACTGGGTAGAATGTGCAGCATGTAGGGAAATTCAGAGAATGGGTATTAAAGAGCTTTGTTCGTAGAAAAACCGTGCTGATGGGTCACAATTCTCCTGTCACTTACCCTACTTTTGGAGCAGCTCTGTTGAAAAATAAGCAACACAGGTGTAAAAATGAAAACACAGGCTGCTCTTGGGTTCTGACTCTGATTCTTAAATCCTCTAATCAAATGTAAAATATTTGTTTACAAGGTAATGTGTATTCCTACTATTAGAAGGCTTCCTATTTCAGTGTTAAAACACATCATCCAAATGCAGACCCTCTGTTTTCTCCCTGATGGGAATCTGAAATAACTTTGCATTAATGGGGAATTAGGACGGGAATGACTCCTTAGAAATGATACAGAATGGTCATGTGTATATAGTGTTTTAGGAATAAAGTAAGTAATTGCTCTCAACTCTCTTAAAACACTCTACAAACAGAAAGTCAGATTCAAGCAAGAACTAGCATTGGGAAAAAGCAGAGACTAGACCCATAAAGTAGCAACTGTACAAGATATTTGAAAATTACAATCATCTTTTGGGAGTGTATCAACATTCATAGATGGCAGATATATGTTAAGGCTTATAAATAGAATAAAATCCCATATCTGACTTCTGATGGAGCAGAATAGACGACACACTGGAAAAGTAATGTTGTTTTTAACACAGCTTGATCAGCTGGGAAGGGCCATTGGGTGGAATGGCTCTCCCAGGGCTGTTATGTCCACAGGAAACACCAATATCACCATCAATAACCCCACTCCTATGTAAAGTTTTCCCATATAGCAGTGCAAATAATGTTGTGATTTTGGTTTGACTGACAAGTGAATATTGATAGCAGAACCTGTGTTTTGAAAAAAAATTTGCAAAATTTTTGTTTTACTTTCACATCGTGATTTGGATTTTTTCTTTTCCTTCTAAAGGTAAGGGGGCAGGATCTGACTAGATTTGGCATGGACTGGCTGACTTGGCATATAAGGGTTAATTGTTTTGTTTTGGGATGCTGTGAATTCTCTTGTGAATAGAGTGCTTTACAGATCATAACTTGACAACATAGGGTGCTCAGGAAAAACATAGGTATTTTTATTCTTTTCATTAGTTCTAGAAGATTTTAAGAAAATATGTGTTACATTCAGGTTGCATTTTCAGCTTACTGAGTAAATATATTACAGTAAAGGTTTTGATAATGGCATATTAAGGAACTCACTGATCATAAATGCTGTAGTCAAATGTGATAATTTATGCAGAGAATAATTATAGATGACAAACAGAAACAAAGGCCAATTAGGACGATTACTGCTGTAGTGTCAAATCAAATGAAGTTTTTATCATTCTTGCTTTCTCTAAAATAAATCACAACATAAACCTGTTGGTCAGCATTTTGGAAAAAAATGAACTGAAAACTCTGAATATTGTTATGATGCTGAAAGTTACCAACAAAGTCAGTGCTGGTTATCTGAGATTTAGAAGACCATTGATTCCCTTTAGAAGGATCTCTATAAATATGGAATAAAATTGACATTGATTTCCTTTTTTTTTGGGGGGGGACCCTTGTACTGTAAGATTCAAGTGGATTTGATTAAACTTGCAAGGCACAGTGAGCTGTGCAGTTCTTATGTGTAGGTTTTTGGCTTTCTTTCAATATATACAAACTAGGAGCTCTGTGACAGCATTGTTAAAGGCTGTTTTTTAAAAAGAAGATGAAACATTGCTAGCTGAAACATGGTAGTCTTGTTCTCATACATGAGGCATGCACAGGTAACATGGATTCTTCCAGAGTCATCACTTGTTACCTGAATGATTTTGTTTTGAAAGCTAAGGACCATTTATGGTTCTGTTGTCTGAACTTTTGGAGATGTACTGAAATATCTCCATGGTTCTTTAAAGGCCCTTTTCACCTCACAATTTATTTCCAATGATCCTTCCTATCTGGAAGGCCCAATTCTGAATGGGCTTGGAAAACCACCCACCTTTTCTTTGTTGTCTGTTAGTTAAATTGACCTTCCCTTTCTACCCTGAATCATGGCCCAGGGTGCCAGAGGTGCTGTTCTCTCCTAACCTCCTCAAAGCTGTCATGTAAATAGCCAGTAGGAAGCCTAAAGCTTAGGCTTACCTGGAAGGTGATTGGAAAGAGCTGTCTGAGTTATCAAATGAGGCCTTGGTAACGACCGCGCATAACTAATCCAGGGAAAAATGTCTTTTCCAAGTGTCTGTAAGTATGGACCACTGAGATGCTGTGCCAAACCCCTACTGAAAGCTATAAAAGCTGGTAAGGTGCACTATAATGTTGGTTTTCTCATCAGTGTCCTAGGTCCCTGAAATAGCAGGAGATTTTCAAGGGTAGGTTACCCTGGTGGTTATAGGCAGAGGCAAAAATTACTCCCCAAGTCATTTCTAAATAGAGCTAAGGGAATTTCTTGTCAGACTCTAAACTTGGTGAACTAAGGTTAGTCCTGTGTGAGAAGAACATACTGGGCAGATTTTTAATTGCACTAGGATCACCAGTCCCCCATGTCTCTACAATCTCTCTTATTCTTCCTCCTTAAAAATCAAGCTAGGCATGGAACAGAGTAAGGGAATAAAAACTGCCTTTGCTCTCTCATTTATTTATAGCTGACAACTTATAATTTTACTCTAGAGTGCTCCAGATCCCTTATTTTAAAAAAGTAAATATATTGTTCTGGAGCTTAAGGCAGATATTGTAGAGCTGAAGTAGATACATTAAGTGGTATTTTTCATAAATCAGAACGTATTCAGCATCTTCCTTTCTGCCCTTTGCAGAAGACCCGTTCCTGTGTAGCACAGAATCACTGTGTTTTACTTAGCAGAGGCCTTACTGGGGTTTACTTTGCTTCCTAGTCCCACTGGGTGTGTTTTTGTGGGGTTAAAAATATGGCAACAATAAACTTGATGCAAATCGTACCTCCATTAAAGCTATTGTGCCAGAGTAGGTAGCACAAAGGGTTTCTAGCTGAGTGCTACCCCACTGAGCTGTGTTGTTGCAGCTTTCTTTGTCCGTGGCGCCTGGGATGATGGTGTCCTCAGCTGACTCCAGCTGAAGTGGGCAAAACAGCTCTTGGCAAGTCTTCATGTCCCACTGCAGGGCTGTGCCCGCAGTCAGAAGGGGATGCTCAAAAATGAACTAACCCACCCTGCCCCCTCCTCAACCAGACCTCTGTTGGCACCCCATGAAATTAGGGTGTGTGACCCTGTCACACCCTGTGAAATTATTCCTGTCTTTTATAGCTCATGAAAAAGGCAGCTTTCCTTCTGCTAAACTTGGCTATCTGGTAAAAGAAAATAATAGCGCAAAATATATTTGTCCTCTTGCAGCAGGAAGGGAAAACTAAATTGTTATAGAATGTCTCTTTAGCCAGGAGTTCAATGATAATGACTGCAGAGAAGCAATTTTAGTACTTCCTGATGATTACAGGTTTATAGTTTCATAATTATTTAATGCTTGTTAGATATATCTTTTTAAGCACGCTTCTTCTGATGCAAGATCTCTTGCTAAGCTAATTTGGAGTGACTCCCTGCCAAATCAATATCAATCTTCTGGCAAATATTATTAAATATTTGTTTGATACCTATTTACAAGTAGGAAAATAATTTTACTGCCAAGCGATTGTAAATGTGTGAAAAAACACTCTGACAGCTTACTTCACTCACTGTCTACAAGCCGGCGTCTGCATGCCAAAGTTGGAAGACTAAGATGAAGAACATAATTAAGGAAACATATGAAGGCTAGCACAGGGTTTGAGATTAATTAGCTGCACGTCAATAATCTCATCAATATCCGATTAACAAATGACACATTGCCCAATGAAACATATTGATTCATTCACACTCCACACTGTTAATAAATTGAAGCTGCTTTGCTAAATGAGAAAGCTGACAAAATAATAGCTTCTCCAGTATTGTGATAAAAACGTAAAATTAGCCCAAAGTATACTTAATTTAGCAGCACTGTCACTACACTTATGAAGCTTGTTAGCACAATAGCGGGGAAATTTTTTTTATCACCTAATTGTTAGAATGGATACATTCATGGATGTATGCGAAAGTAGAAATGGGAATATGTTATCTGTTTGTTTGGAACAGAATTCTTAGATAACGTGTTTTGGCAGAGGTGACATAAACTTTCTGTATAATCTTGGGATTGAAGTTTTCATAGTCATTTTTTGTTAAATATAAAGTATTAGTTTCTAAGCCTAGTGTCCAAAAATGTCACAGAAACTTTTTCTTTCACTCATTTAAATAGAAGTGGCATCAACGTTTTGCTTTGTGAAGACCAGATAAAAAAAATATTTTGATGAGGAAAATTCCAGAATCTTGAAGAAAGCAGATGTAAAAGTAAAGAAGCCCTGTTTTTCCTCCTATGCATTGGGATGCCCAGTGTGCTCCTACAAAAGAAGGTCTTTGTAAAAATGTGAAAAATGTCTGCAGGTAAAATATGCTATTTGCTTGTCTTATTAAACTGTCAAAAGTATTCAAAGCTACAGAAAAATTCAGGAGCATAAAACACTGATAGTGTGCTTTTGCAATGGGACTTATACTGCCTCATTGATTTTTTAAGGTATTTGAAAGAATACCTTATTGGGACTACTGCAGTAGCAGCTGCTACTGGATGTGTTACACTTCAACAAAGCATTTGTTAGAAGGGCAGAAGAACCACTGCAGCTATCAGGGTCTGGACATGGTTTTGTTCTGCACAGCAATAGGAAAAATCCCTTCTCATGGTTTTGTGGAAGGAGATATTCTTGTCCATGAGCTACTTGGTGAGAGCAGTGGGGCTTGGTTTTTCACACAGTGGTGTGTATGTTTTGTGGGATTTTTTTCTTTAATTGCAGAATTCTTCCAACCAGGCGAAGAAAGCCTGCCAGGTGACCTTCTTCCCTTCCCTCATTTGGCCCCCCACAAGATCTCTGGCTCCTCTGTTGTGAGCCTGTGTTGCTACAACAAAACAGCTGTGTCTCAGCCAGTTCTAGTTGTGCTGGTGTTTGCAGGACCCCACCAGCACTCCTTGCTGTCATCTGCCAAGCCCCTTGATGGTGCCAGCCCCCTTGCTGGTGGGTGCCCCTTCCCCCTGGCAGTGGGCTATGTGGAAGCAGTGACTGGTCGGTGTCAAGGGGACCCAAGGTGTGCAGGGGCAGCAGGACACAGAGCTGCAGCTGTGCTGGCTTGCTGTCCGTGTACCCCACAGCATGCAGGGGAATGACTGCTGTGGCCCCAGTCTGCTGCTGCAGCACCTGGTCCTCCTGAGGAAGGGTGCAGGGTCAGAATGGAAAGAGAATCACTTTCCTGACTGGTTCCAAATTGCTACTTGTGCCTTGGTGGCAGAGCTTCAGTGTGTGCAGACCCACATGGACCTCTGCAGCCAGATGCCACAGCCAGGGTGGTTTTGCTGCTAAGGGCCAAGTGTAGTGGGTGCTGAAGACATGCTGAGATAATGCTTCTGACAGTAGTCAAGGTCTCTGGAAGTTTTGGGATCCAGAGGATTTTGCTTTACCTATTTGTGTGTATGCAACATGCACACATACACATGCACATATATATAAATATACGTAAAATATTGTCTCAGACTCTCTAGGAGAAAAGAGTGATTGATTTAAACTTTCAAATTATCTAGACTGTTTCCTAGGAAATTTGGAGGGTTTGAAATCCAGAGGCCCAACTGTTTGCTTTACTTTTAATAATTGCAGTGCTCCTCTTAAGGCTTTTTTGAGTCATTTTTATGCATTCTAAAAACCTTAACTATTATAGACCTCACAAAACATTTTATTACTGTGATTAGAAATTAGTGATCAAAAGGGCTTATTTCAGTACTGCCCTGTTGTTGAGGATTGTTCCCCCACAGTGTGAAGTGTTATTTTCAACCAAATTTTCAACGAACTGGCTAGTGTTTGGTCCATCTGTAGCTTAACTAACTGTCATTAACTTTTTAGGGCTCCATGATATGCTGAATAGCTGGGAATAGCTAATGATTTTATTACCAATCTTAATATTTAGAGTTCCCTGTGGAGTTTTGTATGGTTCTTAATGAAACCATTATTTACAGGATTAAAATCTCTTGGAAAATTCCTTTCCTTCTGACTGCACTGAGATTAGCACATCCTTGCAGTCCAGCTTGAGATAAAAAAGGGCTTTATGAGAGATGCAACACTTAATTCATTTAAAGAAACCAGAATTATGTCTAAAACATCAACAATCAGAAATGCAGTTTACCAACTCCTACTCTAGATTAATTAAGGGTAGCCTGCTACTGCGAACTGTTATTATTTGATTTGATTCTATGTTGTCTTAGGAACAGTCCTTGTAATGAGTAATTATGTGAACATAGAATACTTGGGTACTCCTGCCAAATCAGTGGCATTGGTCCTAGCATTTATGAGAGTAGATCATGAAGGATCCCCTCGTAACCAGATTTGTGAGAGCGTTAGGTAGTAGTCGTAGGGCTTTATCTGAAATACATGCATTAATAGAAGTTTACTAACAGGAAAAAGAAAAAAGAAATCTTATTGGGTCTCTGGCTATGTTTACAGCCTGCAGCAGTCACTGGGTAAGAATTTAATTTCATGCAAATTCAGTTTCATGTTAGGAAATTTTTGACACCAGTTGATCTGATACTAGCTAAACTTATATCATGTTTCTCATACACCCACTGTTTCAAAACTTAACCTGGAAATACTGTATTTTCAAAGGTATCCTCAATTTTCTGAAGCACTCACATATTAAAAATTAGCGAGCTGAGCTTTGTCTTGACACCTTCAGGCTGAAGGAACATTTGGAGAAGTCTGTAGTGTAATTCCTTGGCACGTGATGTGTTAATCTGTGTGACTCTCCTACCTCACTTAGGAGAAGTCAGTGGTGACCGTCGGCAGCTTCCACTGAAAGCAATATAAAATTTCAGATCCTTCTGCTGTGATCTGAATGCTATGATCTGTGGATGCTTTGCATACTTTCACCTCAGACAAATCACATTAATATCTCTCTCCATCATGTAGATGAGCTGTACCAAGGAATAGTAACTTCTCTGAGGGGTACATGTCCAGCAGTTATCAGGAATGGACTCTGGAGCAGTTCAGTCAATAGCGTAGCTCCTGACAATAGTGGCAATATTTCAAAAGCAGTTAATAAGGGTGAGGATACACGTCTGCCTCCAGGGAATGATCCTCAGAAACCAGCAGGAGGAAAGCGTAATTGGAAGTGTCAAAAAAAGAGGGAAAAGAATTAAAAATAAAAAATCCGTTGCTATTAGACCTACAGCGTGCTAAGACCTGAAGGAAAACTAAGTGAAACTTGTGAACTTTAGCTAGTGACTGGAGCTTTCCGTCGTTTACCTGACAGTCTCTCAATGAAGCTTTGTCTTGTTACCAAAATGGGGATCTAACAGGAGTTTTCTTGTGCAATTCCTCTTTCTTTTTCTTACCTGCCCTAGTTACAGTGCATTTGAATATCTTTATAGTCTTTCTCAAACACAGCCATGGTTCTAGCAATCATCTTAAATTTCCTGATTTAGGTGGCCAACTTGGAGAAATGTGCTCTCTTCCCTCCTTTGATCTGAACTTGTATGGACCATCCAACTCCTACTCATTTCACCTTCACTTTGAAAAAGGATTAAAGTGAACATTCAAGAAAACTAAATTAGCCCCACAATCAACACTGCTTCTTGATTTCTCATTGTGTAGAAGTGCTAATAGCAACTGTCATCTCTAAAATTTTTCCTCAATGTGTTTTTTTAATCTCAGGGACTCCCTGAGCAAGTGGCAATATGTGTGTTCAAAGGCTTTGCTGTGCTTCTCTTCCAGGGAGGATTCTGGCTATTTTAAGCCTGTGTAAACTTATATTATCCACAATATCTTGTGACACAAGTACTTAACCATGCAGTGTGCAGGAAGTACTCCTTTTTATTTCAGACCTACTACCTGATAATTTCATTGGGTGACCAGCAGTCCTTGCATTACAAGAAACAGTGAGCAACGCTGTTTTTTCCAAACCTCCTGCTGTTTTATAGATCTGTCAGATGCCCCCTCAGATCTGTTTTGCAGTCAGAGAATTCTAGACTATGCAATTGTTTCTTAGACAGAAAGTATTCGATATCTTTGATCCTCTTGCTTTCCTTCTTATGTACTTTTTCTATTTTTATTGTACCTTTCTCTGTGCTCATGCTTGCTATTCTAGCTGTGCATCAGAGGTTGATTTGACATTGCAGAACGAGACAGTGGCTGTTGTCTCTAGTAATTGGCAACAGGTTATCAGACTGCCTAACCACAACCTCTGTGCGCAGTCTGTGTCACAGTGTTGCACCTATGCTGTGTCCAGACTTTAGTTCTGTAATTCATCTAGACAAAGAGTCCTTTCCATTGCTGCTACATTTATAACTGTAGTTTGGTGTTTCCTATCATCTTACTCTTTCAACTGTTCATTTTGCTTGGCATTGGAATGTCCTGATATATTCTGTTTTATGCTTTGAAACCTTAACTCATTAGTTCAGACCATAAGTTTGTCAGTAATTGGTAATTAGGACAAAAAACTAATGAAAAGAGAAGTCCTAAGCTGCTGCTTCTTTGGGGAAAGATTTTTAGAAAAGTGAGACAGCAAATGATTTTTTGTCCTTTTTTTGTTACTGTAGGGGACACCAGGATGCTGGATGTGTGACACTTCCTCCTTTTGAGTGCCCCTTTCTGGAATTTCCAGAATTCTGGGCACAGAAAAGTTCCTGACTCCTTAGTGTTAATAGCCACAGCTTCATCTGGGGTGTCTGCACAGATAAAGGCTTCCTTTGGGTCTGTTAAAGCCCCAGCTTTTACACTTGCTTAGTGAGGGGTTCCTTTTCTAGTAATTTTTTGGCAGACAGAGACCAGGCTGAAGTTATCATAGAGTCATAGAATGGTTTGGATTTGAAGGGACCTTAAAGATCATCTAGTTTCAAGCCCCTGCAATGGACAGGGACACTTTCCACTAGACCAGGTAATTGAAAGCCTCATTCATCCTGGCCTTCAACACATTCAGGGGTAGGGCATCCACAGCCTCTCTGGACAATCTGCTCCAGTGTCTCACCACACTCACAGAAAAGAATTTCTTCCTAATATCTAACCTAAATATACCTTTTCATAGGATGAAAAGTGGCTGATGTTAAAAGCCACTGTTTTGTTCACTGATGAAATTGACCTAAAGCTTATAGGATAAACAGCAGAAATTCAGGGCTTCCTTCATGTAAACTCTGCCTTTTGTGCTACACAGCCTTTCATTGGTTGGTGGTAACTCACTGAAATGGTAATTCTTAAAATTAAACACTCAAAACAAAAGGCTCTTTTTAAAATAACCAAATCCAGCAATCACAAAGAATGTAGCTTTTGAAAAACGTCTTGTTTCCTTGAATCACATTTTCCTGCTAGTCCTCAGCCCTTTATTGATGACAGATAGAAAAGGCTGTTGCTTGTGTTAGTTGTAAACTTCCCTTTGTCAGAGCTCTTTCCACCATCTGTCATTGCATAACTGTATGTTCCCAGGTTTGTGGCTCTAATGTGTTTTTGCTGTTTTGTGTACAGTACGTTACAAGTTATAAAAGCCTGAGTAAATAATTCATGTAAAAACCTTTGTAAATATTGTCAAACTGCAGAATAAATGATTTACTAAGAGGTCTCTTGGCTCAGCCTAGCAGCTTTATTACTGCAACTTGTTTTGTAAACAACCTCCTCCCCCCACCCTGTATTTTTTCCATCAAGTGTCTTTGTGTAAATTCTATTGCTAAGTACTACTTAGATGCATTTCAATCACCATAAATAATGCAATGTCAATGCTTTAACCACCTGGAGACTCCATTCAGAAGTCAACCAAAGGTGTAGTTTGTGTGAGACCCTTAAGGGTACATATTTTCAATGCGTGTAGAACAGTGTACTTCCCACTGTTTTCATAGCTGATTGCATTTGCTGAAGATGGCTCCATCTCAGAGGGAAGGTGGTTTTCTGATAAACCTCAGGTTTCCAGAGAGCTGGAACCTATGCTGCATTTCATGTCCTGTAAATATTCTGCAAATTGTGTTGTGCAAAATAGATCAGGACTTAGGGTTATGAGAGGTAGTCCTGAAAAACATCAGGTTTTTTTCTGGTTTTTTAATAAAGTGTTGTCTGAATGGTCAGAGGGAATGTAATCAGAAACATTTGTTGTAAATGAATAATATGACTTTGCTTTGATGTATTCATGAGCCCCTTGCTAGCCTTCTGAAAACACAACTGAAAATGAAATGTTTCTTCAATAATACTGGAATGGGAAAATGTGTTACATCTGAGTCCTTATGGGCAGGCATAATTGCGTGGCTACATGTGCTTGTTCTGAGTTTATCCTGTGAAATACAAGAATACTTGACAGATGTCAAACCCTTGGTGAACAACTGCAGGGATCATGATACTGGGAGCTGTGGACAATCCATGTCATCATATCGACTCAGAATTTGAGTTAAGCTTGAGCCACTACATTTCTGAATATCCACATTGGTTATATGCTGTTTCTTGTGCTGACTCCCAGATGGGGTATGCAGTCATGTTTTCCTGACAGGAAGAGACAGGCATTGCTGGAGAGAGCACATCACAGTGGGCTTGTGTTGCTGCAGGTGGGATAAACACAGGCTGTCGTGGGTGTCCTGGCTCTGCAGACCCAAACTGAGGAGTGCACGGCTGTTGGATGAGGTGGACAAGGTCACCTTGTCTCCTACTCAAGGGAGATGTGGTCTGCAGTTGTCCTGCCCAGGCAGTGATGCAATAGTTGCAGAGTAAGGTGTGAAAGCAGAGTAAGGATGGTGGGCAGCTGGAGAACGTGGGAACAGCTTTAAAGTGATCCCAGGAACTGGTGGAGTCTCCAGGAAAGCAGAGAAAAGAGATTTTGATGGCTGTCTTGGTGAGCTGCTTCCCTTGTCATCCCAACTCATCTCATCACCACTCGTCCCACTTCACTTGG
>VYZT01019634.1:25912-40283 GCA_013400735.1 Pomatostomus ruficeps | reverse complement strand
ACCCTTTCTCAACTTTCTGTGTATTCTGTGACACTAAGTTATTCAATACTAGCTAGACTATATGTAGAGTTACATTTACTTTTATTTTCCAGTCTTTGCTCATCACCTCTGTTGTAACATTGCTGCAAATGAATAAAGTCCATTTTTATAACATAATATAAGAAAAAAAAATCTGTTGTTGTGAAATAGGGTATCAAAACATATTTTCTGTCTGTTTTCAAAAATTACTCTGGGAGAAAAAGTATTTCAGGGTGAGCATGCAGTATTTCTGAGAATGCATTTTTGATAGCTTTATTTTTGCTTTGTAGGTACATGCCAATCGGTATCGTGTTTTTAATTGCTGGGAAGATAATAGAAGTTGAGGACTGGGAAATCTTTCGTAAATTGGGTCTTTATATGGCTACAGTAATAAGTGGGTATGTAATTTCTTAAAGATGGAATTGTATGTATGCAGTTTTGGAGCCCAGTTGATTACCTCTCAGTTATCCACACTATCCGGTCTTCTAGGTCAGAGACAAAAATTCCCATCAGTGAAAATCGTGTGAGGATGTGTGAGGATGGTTTGACTCCATGTTTTGCTGGATGTATGTATTGTTTTAAAGAGTCACTGCCTTGCATTCTAAAACAAAATGAAACCCAAGTGCAAATGCTTTTCTTGTATTCGTTGTTTCATCTTCACAGCTTATGCTGAAACAGAAAATTGTATTAAGGGTGAGGTTATGAATTATGTCTTATTGGGGCTTGCCAGCCTAGCAAGCATACACAAATATGTGGATTATGTTGGGAACCTCCAAGAGATTTTTGGGCCCGGGGTATTGCAGCATAGACCAAACTCCCTGCTGGATACGAATGCAGAGTAAGAGCAGTGCACAATAACTGATGCCAAAGAGACTGATCCCTTCCCTCCCCAGTACTGAGCAGACAGCTGACATCAAGAGAAGCCCTAGGGACTGCACTGTTTGCTAATTCCTCCTTCAGGGTAAGGGTGAGGCTGCAAAAGGAGAAATTGCAGTCTGAGTAACATAGCCAAGCATCAGAACTCTTTTCTATTCTTTTTTTTTTTAGCTGTTGTCTATGTAGAACAGCCTGGGTGCAGGAGGTTACAGCTGCACAATGTGAAACCTTTCAGCAGTGGAACTTTAGAATAACTTAACTGCTCCAAATGATAGGTTATAATACCAGATCATTATATATCTCTGAAGACTATCCTACAAAGGACCCTTTTGTCAGATGAATGGATATTACAGTCCCAATAAGTTAAATGCATTTAAATTTCTATTTCCAATTCAGTGAAGCATAGCCTTCTAGGCTGTCCTGGTCCATTAGCTTAGCATCCACTCCTATAATTCCTTCAGTATACTAAGGATTTGTGTATGTTTTGTCTAGAGGCTAGATCCAAAGTTGTTCAAGAGTTTCTTTCCCCACACTATGCATTTGCATGCTATTCTTCAGATGGCATTCACACACTTTCTGACAGCCAAGCAAAGAGAATGGTAATATATTAGTCTTAAATGCAAACTACTTTATAAATAGTCAAGAAGGATCTCTGAGGTTTTTGCATTAATCTGTGCCAGATAAGCACATTTATTTCAAGGTTGTTGTTTTGTTTTATTCATAAGCCAGTACGTTTGGACTAGCTGTTTGTAAATCAGAGACAAAATTTCTTTCTAAATAAGAATTACAGCTCCAGAAATAGCACTGATTCATGATTTTTTCAAAATGTTACAGAGATGAGTGCAAGTTATGTTCAGCTAATGCATTATGCAGTTTTTTGTGACTATTTGTTTGCACTTGGAAAATAAGTCAGATTTTTAAAGGTTTCAAAAGTTGATATTTACCAAGAGACTGTAAATCAAGACTCTAATATTTTCTATACAAATTATAAATGACACCCCAGCCACAAGCTAGATAGAAGTCATTGACAGAATGACAGTGTATCACTTCTGCAGGTTTTCCATGTTATTAATTCTAGTTAACTCAGAGGAGGAATATGTTGAATGGATTACTACCGGCTTTTGACTTCAGATTTACATCAGATAGCAAGTTCTATGGTTTTAGATGTAATAGCAAGTTTTATGACATTTACCTGTCAGTTACTGGTTACTGTTTGTACTGTGACAACACAAGTCTTCCTTAATACGTGTGTGAAGACACAGTGCCTTCTCCAAAGTACTTTGGTTGGAAAGTAAACTGCCACTACATAGTCTCTTGGTAACCATGGGTTTGACAGGCACAACAATTTTAAGTAGATTCCCAGGTGCCATCAAAAATATTATATGTAGTGAGCACCTTTGCATCCTTGGAGAGAAAGTGTCTGTTCCACCAAACATGACACCATTTTCCCTGACGGGTGCTCAGGTACATCTGCAGTATTTCTGTCTCCTGCAGAGTATCCTCCCATGGTGCTGCTCAAGGCATTGTGGATAAGGGCTAACAGCAGCGCATTCTCTGCAAAACCAACCATCAGGGAGAGCATGTTGTCATCAGACCACAGGAGCAGATATGGACACACACACACACAAAGCTTAGGCTGCAGGGAAAAGGTGCTTGTACAGTTTTCTGCCTGCAAGAATGCCCTTTTTTCTTACCTCTCAGGAAAAAGGAGAAATGTTGCTCTTTGCTTTGCTTTCTTAAAAACTGCTGTTCCACCATCATTTTGGTTTTCATTCTTATGTCTTTAACCTTATCTGTTTGCAGTGTATTCTGTTCACCAGCATCTTCTGTAACTGTTTATCATCCTCTCTTTAAGCTTGAACCTGAAAATAACAGGTTATCTTAAACATTTCTTGTATTCCTTACCAAGATAATTGTGCAAGAGCATGAAGGCCGGTGTGTCTTATCCTCCACTTTCTTTCCTCTACCCTCCCTATCCATCTCACCTTCTTCCCAACTTTATTACTCATGACCTTTCACAGCCTCAGCCCTACCAGCAGTCATCCACCATTGTCTGCAGCTCATCTCAGTCTCTATGTCTCATTCAGGTCACCATGAGGAAACAGACTTCCCCCAGTGTCTTTGGTCCAATTTGCCACTAAGTATCTCAAGCCTCTTACGATTAATGGTTGCAGAGTCGGGATGAGGACATCTTAGAAGTTACAGCAGAGGAAAGTCAAAGTGGAGGCATAATTTAAGTGCCAGAGTGAACTCAGGCTGAAATGGAGGGAAAAAAAAAAAAAAGGAAGCTGCAGCAGCAAGTAGACTCTCCTTGTCTATGCCTTTGTCTTTTCCGAAAGCAGCAAGGCAGCTGCATCCCTGTAAGGGATATTCCTATAAGGAGTGGTAGCTTGGGATTCTGAGGGACAAGATTCTTCCTAACTTAAAAATGAAGGCTATCAGAATTTCTATTTTCAGTTACTGATTATGATTTTTGGTACAAAAATTTCTTCTGCTTGCTGAGAATTGCATTTTATGAACAAAAATAAATATTACTTCAAATTTGTTCTATGAAAATCAGTGGTAGCAAAGCAGATGTGCACAAATACTTTATTTTGAATAATGTCATGTTCATGCTGCTACTAAAAAGGTGCAGATCTAAATTTTTCAAATAACTAAGTCAGTATGCTTTTAGACTTAGATGTACTTGAAATGCTTACCCTCATTAACATTTTATGAAGATACCAAATGGCACCCATACCACCTTATGTTTTTCCTATATATTCTGCAGAATTCTGTTTGTTCTCAGGCACCATTGTATAAATTGCTAGGTTTCTTCCTAGAGTTATTTACAAAATTTTTTCAATACATGTTGCATGCTATTATTTATGTTCCACTAAATACATCATATGTTCCCATACAGAATGAAAACTTTAATGCCTGTTCCTTTTTAAAAGATAATATTTCCAAGGAAACAAATATGTAGGTTTTGTGGGTGACTTTTGATGCTGTTGTGGCTTTCTGTACTGTGATAACTGCTATCTTAATTGTCTGTTTTTGACAGAACAGATGGTACCATGATTTATTTCTATCTTTATCAACTGCTCTGAAACAATAAAGCACTATTACAACACAGGAATGTGCACATGAACATATTGTGAGGACAGAATAAAAATTCCAGGGTCATACGTGATGACAATTCCTAGGTTTATGTTTCCAGGTTATGTGATAATTTCTTTTCACAAAAAGCTGATGTTGCTGTAATTGCACCCTTTGAACACGGAATATTTCATAGACCCTTCAGATACATTTAATTTCAAATGTACTTGCAGCAGTTTACCTCTAATCTTAATGCCCACATATTCTGCATTCTTATGCATTCGGGATTATTGCACAGTATTCAAAATTAATGCATAAGTTGAAGGATGAATTTGTCCCTGAGACCTATACAAACACCCAGGCAAATTCATCTGAGCTGCTAAAGTCAAGAGGGCAAATTGATCTCCTATGACTCAAGCCACTTAATTTTAAAAATTAATAGTTTCAAAATATAGTATTTCAGCATCTTACGACATTAAAAATGCTGAGACTACATACATCTCATTTTAACAGTTTGAAATACTTCACTACATTTTAATGTAGACCTGAGATTAGAATTTTCCCCAGAGCAGGTGTGGATTTTTTTAAAGGTCCATATTTGAAATTTCTGCAGAAAGATGTGCATTTCAGCTGTCCCTGATTGGAAAGCATATTTACCTTTATTTCCAAAACATGTTCTGAAATAAGGGCAGATAAACTCAGAATAATAATTTGATTTGGTTTTCTGATTTGTCTCTGATTTATATTATAAGGATCTGGCAGAAGAGTGAAGTGTTTTAATGTTAATTCAAATCACCCTCTGCACATCAGTTTAAATATTATGTATTAGTTTAGGCTTCTCATTTTCATCAGTTAAAATTATTTCCAAGTCAATTCTTGTTCTGCTTAGGAAAGAAAGACAAATCACATATGGTCTCTCTCTCACCTTTCCAAAAGGAAGTGTATTAGAACAGCATTAGTCTGCTTTTTAGTAATGTGGCATTCTCTCTAAATTTTGCACATAGGTGTCACCAAAGTCACCTTTAGGGTTTCATAAGTGTATTTGAGGATAGAGCTGCGTACCTGTTACCACCATCTTAGTAAAGCAAGACAATGTGATGGATCTATTTGTTTAACTAGTTCATTTTATTTTGCAGACTTGCAATCCATTCCAGTGTAATTCTGCCATTGATCTACTTAATAATAGTAAGGAAAAATCCTTTTCGGTTCGCAATGGGGATGGCTCAAGCACTTTTGACAGCTCTCATGATCTCTTCCAGGTAAACAAAAGAACCATCTTTTCTGTAATGTACCTAGTAATAATTGTATTGTTTGTGCTCTGATTGTATTGCTACTTTGTTACAAGCCCTGGTATCACCTGGACAGTTCTCAGTCTCCTGGAGGCTGAAATACTGCTTTCATTGCTATTTCTGTGGTACCTAAAGGGCACTACTGTGCACCACTGTGTTAGCCTTGCACCAAACGAGAGTCTGCCTCTCCCAGGAGGAGGCAGTTCTTTGCCATTCAGTTCATTAGTCACAGACCTGAACAGAGTTTAAGCTGTTGCATATTTTTTGTGACTACATATACTACAGCAATTTTACCATGTAATTTTGAGAGCAACTAACACTTAGCTATTTCATCCAGTAATAGAAGGTATAACAAAAGTTGCTTTGCTTTTCATGGTGCAGCCTTCCTTCCTGCCTTAGATCTCTGTTTGAGTTGTAAAGCAGATCACGCTCTAAGGAAAAGGAGACATAAGGGAGATGGTGTGGTTTTGCCTGCACTTACTTTATGTGTTTCGTTATGTGCCAGTTCAGCAACTTTGCCTGTCACCTTCCGCTGTGCAGAAGAAAAAAACTTGATTGACAAAAGAATCACGAGGTTCGTTCTTCCAGTTGGAGCTACCATCAACATGGATGGCACAGCTCTTTATGAAGCAGTAGCAGCCATATTTATTGCACAGCTGAACGACTTAGAATTGGATATTGGCCAAATCGTTACCATTAGGTAAGACTAAAGACATCACATGCATTTTGTGGGAAGTGAGCTTTTGTGTGAATTAACTTTGCATTCCCCATGGGAAAGTTTAAACTATCATTCACAGCACAGGAAATAACAAACATTCTCACTTCTTGATCCAAGTCCAAGACAGTGCAACCTGATGAGGAGGTAGTATGGGCCAGAATACTCAGTGGGTATACAGCACTGTTCTGGAAATTGCCATTATTCTTCCCTGCAAATGCTCACAAACCTAACTCAGCCTCTACCTTTGATCTGTCCAGTTTTCTTGTTAGACATGTGCTGCCTGTTACTCTACAGTGTAACCATAACAGTCCATCAGTACATGGCTTGTCCTAGAAGCCTGACACCCAGCTTTGAGTAAATACTACTCAAGGGGAAAACTTAAACATTTAGGTTTCTTTCTTGCAGTGAGATAAGACTATTTATGTCAGAAAACAGAGTTCTGTGAGCAACATATATTCTGAATGCTTTTTCTGGGCTTTATTTGGGATTTAGTGTCACAGCTACAGCAGCCAGCATCGGGGCTGCAGGCGTGCCCCAAGCCGGACTTGTCACCATGGTGATTGTGCTGAGTGCTGTTGGCCTGCCTGCTGAGGATGTTACTCTGATCATTGCAGTTGACTGGCTTCTGTAAGTTTAAGGCACTTCATATTTAATTTCTGTTTCTTTTGTTTATTTTTAATGTTTGTATAAGTTGCCTGGAAATGTGTGAGTCTGAGAAAGAAAGCAATAAAGTCATTTAGGACTGTTGCAGAAAATGGACAAAGATTCTTCTTATGGCCAGGCTTGTTCAGAGTTGAATGCAATAATAGCTTTAATTGTGAGAAAAGTCCTACTGCATGGGATGGTAGTGAATAACCTCCGTTCAGAGACGCTTTCAGCCTTAAAGTAGTGCTGACAGCACTAATAAATTATGAGCATTATCCTCAAGACAGTACCAAGAAGTGCCTCTAGAGTGTCAGAGATGCCACCACATTATGCTAAACACATACAGCATTCATAAAAATCAAATGTAGCCACAAGCTGCAAAGCACGTAAGATCCACACACTGGCAGTGGAGCACAACAAGAACAAAGCAAAACTGGCCCTGGGCTCCACACGCACACATATGGCAGGCTGTGCACGGGTCTGTGCTGCCAGCACTACTTTGCCAGGGCCGTTCGTCACTGAGAGCACTGGCCCAGCCCTTGATCAGCAAGCACACACGTAAACTCAGAAAGTGTTCTTTATGCCTAATCCAAACCATCTCAGAGCACTTCAAAACCTCTCTGTCCCATTCAGCAGCTCTTTCTGGAGAGAAGCCTTTTCACCAGAAATCTTTTCTGTTCAAGTTACAACAGTGTGTATCTCTGCTACTTTTGCAAAAGCCCAGAGAATCACAGTGTATTCTGGAGGTCAGAAAGAATCAATACTCAGTGTTGTCCCATGATACATGATAACAGGATTCACAAGTTAAGGAGTATAATTTTAGTTCCTTTGCCTCCGACACTGTGTTAGTGCTCAGACTCAGGTTTTGTTCACCTGCAATAACTTAGCATGGATGATATTTCACTGGTATCAATCCAGTGATCTTAATAATTTCATAATATTTGCATGTCTTCTTCAGGTTTATTTACACTCAAGATAAATGTCTTGCTGTTCCTCCTCTGCCCTTTCTAATGATTTTCTTGAAGGATTTCTGGCAGCAACCTATGTATTTCACAGATACATTTAATTTATTTGATTATATAACTCAATTTTGCAACTAGAGAGAAATGCCAGTCTCCAGAAAATCAGGGCTGTTGGATGGATCCAAGAATCAATTCAATTTATGTATAAGCATAATTTCTCCAAAGGAACCAGTTCCATCCACAAGTACATTCTCCCAAACAGCTGTCTGCAACAGGGTCTAATAGTTTTGTTTGCTATGCTCCACAGTCATTTTGTTTTCTCCAGCTCTCTTCAGTTCCTAGTGGGTATTTAACATTTTTAAGGATAGTGCAGATCAGTGCAAACTAGTGGCTCAGAGCAGGTATCTGAAGAGTCTAAGAACAGAACAAATGTGTATTGGCTCTTTTCCCAAAGTATTCTCCCACCCTCTGCAAATTGCAGCTCACAGAATTCCTCAGTTAGGTTTTTGTCGTCTTCTTCCACGAATGCCTCATTGCTTTGGGACCCATGTTTCCACAAGTCCTGTGGAGATGAATTCCACATCCTAATGATGTGTTGCACAGAGACATAACTAAATTTTGTTTGTTTTAATCTACACCCTAATAATTTCATTTGGTGCCCTCTACATATCTTATGGGCATGAGAGAGAAAGAGAACAGTAATTCCCTATTTCTCATAGCAACCATGACTTTATGGATCTGATCTTTACTCCACTTTAAAAGTCCACAGATTACTTGATTTTTTAGGCACAATATACATACATGGAAGGTACTTGTTCCACCATGAAGCATACAAATAATTCAAGATGTTTCTGGTTCTAATTGAGGCATTTTTCAGACTAAGATGTGTTTTGCTGTGTAAAGTAAATTAAAGATTAATTTAATATACCAGGGATCATTGCTAGTGCATTTTGCACCTCAGGAGATGGAATGCACATTTTGATGCCATGTAGATTATTAACACTTTCACCTTTTGTACTTACTGCCTAAAATGTATAATTTTGCAAACTATTTGCTAGTAGTGGCTCATTAACAACCCAGTAGTTAATTCTGAACTTAGCAAGGTTACATTACATAGGCTTGAGGAATACTTCCACATGTTAAATGAAGAATAGGAAACTTAATAGAATAGTACTACTATAACAGAGGAGTTTTCAGTGCTGATGATTTCCTCACTTGTCACACTGATCCTACCAGAATTTTACTGTACTGTTCTCTCTTCCTTTCCCTACCATATATTTTCATTGCACGTGGAAAACCTTCTTAGCACTGGAATTCAGCCGTTGTGGAATTATTGTGAAATATTGTGAATATATCCACCTCAATGTCTCTGCACAGAAAAAGAAACTTGTTCAGGCACAGAGCCTTTGTAGTGCTCTGTAGCTAAAAAAAAAAAACAGGGAAGCATGGCCTGCCACTGTCCATACCGTACTTCCATGCCAATTTTCAAACTTTGTTATTGCAAGGGTTTGTTCTTCTGCCAAGTAGCGGCAGGTTTTTAAGGCCTGCATGTCACATTTCTTTTTGGAGAAAAATCAACAGTGCAGAAGTATTATATTCCTTTAAGTGACTTGTTTAGTACAAGTTTGTACTTCAACCCCTTAACAAAGAGAAGCTAACAGGAGACAGACCTTTCCCTTTTCCAGGCTTGAGCCAGAATCCTGAAGATACTGAGCTAGGTGCTCCTCTGGCTGAGGACATGACTGTTAGAATGACAAAAAGCAGAGTCCACTGCTGCACCCCACAGTCTCTCATCACAAAGGGAACCAGCTGTGTAGCGTACTTCAGGGGCCTGAGAGGTGATCCTTCCAACATTTTGTAAGGCTATGCCACAGCAGTGGAATTCCTGCTCTAACAGACAACTTGCAGTTGTCTTCAGTTTTGCATGTCCTGTACAAAGTCATGTCTCATGAAAATTACTCCAGGCTTCTTCAAATACATGTGTGGAAAATTCTGTTTCTTGTTTTACATGATGTTTTTCTTTTAATTGAAGAATTACCCAAATCTACACTGGGAAGAAAGCAGCCCTGCATGAGCTAGAGTACCCTGCTTTTTCTAATAGGATTTTCTAAATAACATAATAGTCTGTCTGACAACTTTTTTGTTCCATAGGGATCGATTCAGAACAATGGTGAATGTCTTGGGAGATGCCTTTGGTACGGGAGTAGTGGAGAAGCTCTCTAAAAAGGAGCTGGAGCAGATGGATGTCACCTCTGAAGTCAACATAGTCAATCCTTTTGCTTTGGAAACAGGAATACTTGATAATGATGAAACAGAGGCCAAGAAATCTTATGTCAACGGAGGCTTTGCTGTAGATAAATCTGACACCATATCCTTCACACAGACATCCCAGTTCTAAAGCCAGTAGCTTTCAGATAAAACAGGAGCACTAGGGGACATGGCCATATGCAATATCTCAAAAAGCTTCAAGGATAATTGAGAATGAATTACATCTCACTTACATTTGATTTACTACACAGACTCTGATTCTCCTTACCAAGTCTGCCCCTTCTCATCATCTCCTTCAACAGTTTGAACTCACCATTGTTAGTCCTTACTGATAGGTTGAAGAAAAAGACAGTTGTAAAATTTTTTTTTTTTTTTTTTAATTCTTTTAGAATATACACTATTGCTGAGGCTATGAAATGCCTCTCTGGAATCAGCATGCTCGTAAATGGGTCATCAGCTGGGGCAGCCAAATGTGTTTTACTCAGGAGTAGCACAGTATTTCACACATTAGCACATCACAAAGCACCTGTATGAAATCCCTTTTTAGATCCTTGCCTTCTAAAAGGGTTGCACTGTACTTTACAACTCCTGTAACTTGATCATTTGCCAAAATGCTAATTTCTGCAGCTGAGGGGATACTACTTGCGTGATTCAGGAAAAAACAGACCAGAAGGGCCTTGTTAATAAGTACATTTTACTGTGAATAGAGTTTAGTTTTTCATCAATTGTGAAATAATTAGGCACAGAAAGATTTCTAGTATTTATGTGGCTAAGTTTCCCCATGCCTTTCATGTGCCAACTGCTGGGATTGACCTTCAGATGTGAAATAAATTGCTGTGAGCTTGCTCTTCTGGCATTTGAAGAGCTTTTGTAAAATGATAGTTTACTTATTTAGGTCAGCTATGATGGCCTCCTAGTACATTTCCATCAGAAACAGAAGTAAGTCCATTTTCTGTTGTCTACTTTTGATTTTAACAAAGTATTAATCAGCCCCAAAGTAGGCAGAGGTCAAGACAAAAGTGCAGAGTGCAAATTCTAAATGTTTCTTCCTTGGAATAAAAGCAGATATATTATCAAGAATATAGGAATGAGACCTTTTTCCTAGAAAGAAGCCACTCTCACTAAACTTGTTACACAGACTGGTTGTTTCTTTGGCTCCTTGGTTTAGTTTGCCAGTTGAACATGCAAGTTTATAGCTGCAATACCACTACAGTGCCAACCTGTCAGCTAAACTGTATCTTATGAACATTTCTGGACCTAGAAAATCATGTCCTCAGGTGGCTTGCTATAGAATAAGAAGCACCGAGAACTTCCTCATTAAAAATCTCCATTTTCTATAACATTTTATACAAGATTTCCATGGTGCAAAAATCATTCTCTCAAGGGAGGAGTTGCTGTAACTTTTTTTTTTTTGCCTTGCACATTGAAGTAGTTAGCCATTTTATATATAAAGTAAACTGAAATTCGTATACAGTTACTTGTTTGTGAATAAGCTTGTGGTGAGCGTAAAATCACACTCATATGCTAACAAAAAAACCCTCCAAGTACCTGCAGTGTTATATACTCAATTCAATCCTACACTTTTGTATTTAAACAGACCAGAAGTGTGCCAAAGAGAACCGATTAAGAAAAAAATATTTACTGTAGATTTTGATAAATTGCACCTTAATTAATGAGACATAATACTGTATTTAAATTTAACATCATAAACTATATGAAAATGTTAATCTAAGTATTGGTAAATTTATACAATAAAAAGAAAATGTACAGATTGAGTAAATCAATCTTTTACCTTTGCAGAAACAGTATGAGACAGTCTTTATTTGTGCAGCTTTGCTTATGGGAGGAAGAAGCCTACCAGTTTCCATGACTAGCCTATAATCTATGCCTTGTCTTTAACTTGCTTTTTAAGTCACCCTTTTATGATCACCTTATTATGTAGTCACCCTGTTAATGACGTACTGTGAACAGTGTTCCTAATGTGTTATGAATAAAAAATTTCTCTCTTTACTCTTGTTTTAGTCTGCTATCATCTCCTTAGTGTACATAGTTCCTTTAGCTGTAACAAGAAAACCAAACCCCATCAAATTCAGGATTTATGTTATTGTGTCTAGTGATTTAGCTGCAGCTTTGGCAAGAATTATGCTCTTCTTCCAATTAAATAAATGCTTAAGAGCAGAGCACTGAGACTGCAAGAAACCCCTCTAACTACAGATAGTCTGGATTGGGAGTATGCTATTATTAAACATTCTAGATTGTTTATCTATTATTTATCTATCTGAATCAGATTCAGCTGAGCAGGAGTTGATGGTATTGTCTTGCCATTTACTCACAACCAAGAGACCAAACTATATATTGAAGATCCTCTTAAGTCCAAGGATGCTTTTCTTGACACAGTATTCTGAGTATGTACCTTCTAAATGTGTGGAAACACCTTGCTTGAGAAATGTGTCCTCTTCTCCATAGTCTCCTAGTTTGGAAGCTTTTGAGAGTGGTGGAGAGTGCCTGTTAGAAAGGCACCTGCAGATTTTGGCCCTTTACACCATGTTGTTATGTTCTTGTAGGGGTTTGGGGGCTGCAGAAGCTATCACAGGATTGGACTCTGCACTTTGAATAGTGTTTGTGGCTTTAATTCATGGAGGATTAGGTTACCCACGCACCCATCCCTGCTGAAATACTCAGGGACTTTTAGTTGACTCAACTCTGAACAAAGAAAGCACTTGCACATAAACATACACAGGTCTGTCAACATGCACAGGTCAGCTATATCAGCTCCATAAGATCTTAAATTACTTAAAAAAACATCATGACGTGGAATTCACTCGTTCTTTAACATTCCCTGACATGAACAGAAACTGCCCATTCTCACTGCATGTTGTCAGTGGGAACTGGTAGCACTGAGATGGGCTATACTGGGAGTCCTAGTGTAAGCGTACTGGGAACACTGGGCTGAGGTACTGGGGCCGGTGGGCAGTACTGGGATGGGAGGCACTGGGGGCAATAGGAACAATGTGTTTTGGGGAATGGTTTGGGGGCTGGATGTGCTAGGGCAGGCATTTTTGGGGGAGTATTTGGGGTCTATGGTGGATGTTTATGGGCCACGGACCGGTTTTAGGGCCTGTTTTTGGGGCTTAAGGATCATGGGGAAAAGGCTGCCCCACAGAGTGACTACCTCCCCTGCCCATGTCTGAGCAGTGGCGGTAAAGGAGGTTTTGGGGGCTCAATGTGCTGCTCGAGTGGGAGCCCCCTCAGGATGACAGCAGCTCCAAGGGCACCAGCCACACTACGAAAGAAGTGATGAGGAAAACCCCACCCACTGCCCCCAAATGCACCCCACCAGAACCCCCAAATGATGCTTGGCTACTCTCCCAGTGGTTGAGGGGACAGCCTGGATGCCAGTGTTCTGCTTCTGGCCTTGGGAAGAACCCCAGACATGTGGGTCTCCTCCTGGTTGTGGAGGGCCACACAGACATCTGTGTCCCATCCTGGTCCTGGGGGATGCCATCTGGACATCTGGGTCCCATCTGGAGGCTGTCTGGATGTCTGGATCCCCTCAGGGTTGTGGAGGGCACACCAAAATCTGGATCTCTGTGGGGATCTGTCCAGATACATGTCCCCTCCTGGTTGTGGTGGTTTGGGGTGCCACCTGTCCTCTGTCTCAGAGCCCAAAGAAGGGGGAGCAGCTGCAGACAACACCAGCTGTCTTTGCTGCCCCCACATCCAGCTACCTGTGTCTTTCCAGCATTTGGAGACTGCCCAGGGTTCCCTAACTCAGGCCATGTGTCTGTGTGTGTGTCCCCAGGCCTGCCGCTGGAGCCACTCAGTTCCAGCATGACCCCTGCTCAGGCCCATGGCTCAAAGCACCATGGCAGCTGCATCACCACCCTCAGCTGTGCTGTGCAGGGGCAGCCCAAGGCAGAGCAACACTTGAGGGGACAGAAGGGGTTGGGGTACCCCCAATGCTGTCCCCTCCAGCCCAGGGTGGGATGTAGATGAAGATCAAGGATAGCAAGGGAGTTTTGGGGTCCCTAACCACGTGTCCCCCCAGTCCAAGGTGGAGCAGCTGAAGAAAAAGGGGGCCATCAAGGAGGACCCCTACAGCCAGGGGGTCCTGACCCACCACAGCTGCAAAGCCGGGACTGGATGATCTGTAAAAGTCCCTTCCAGTCCGGCCTCTTCCATGGCTCCGCGACAAGCGGCTGCTGTTTCCTGGCAACAGGAGGCACCACAAACACAGGCACGTGCGGCTGGGGCTCGGGAAGGCAGAGCAGCGCCAGGAAGGAGGCTGCTGGCTGCCCACACTCCTGACTGCAGCTTCCCTCCGAGCACGAAGGCTCCCATCCCCCGGGAGAGGTGCTGTGTTCCGGGGCAGGGTAGCAGCCATGGCCTCAGCCAGCCTGTTACAGCTGCTGGATGACGCCATCGGGACGCCCGAGGTCAATGTCAACCTAGAGGCGCTCCGCAAACTGCTGAGAGTCATGCTGAGACACCTGAGCCTGCTGGGCCTGCAGGATGTG
>VYZT01019634.1:0-25779 GCA_013400735.1 Pomatostomus ruficeps | reverse complement strand
TGCCGACATGGGACAGATGGAGAAGACTGAAGCAAAAGAGAGTGGCATCTCCAAGGTAGAGGCTTTCCCACCCCGCTGGGGTGCTGAACCTATGCCCCCTCCTCTGGGGTCTATGCCCTTATACCAAGGTTTGGTTGAAGCCCAAGCTCCCAGCAGCATGAGGAGTTTTGTTGTGGGAAAGGGAGGGAGGTTTGGAGAGAAAATCTGGGGCTGAAACACTGCTCAGGGTGCTTTGGGTTCGTCCTATGTTTGGTCTTTTCCTGCTGACCCAGGGTGTGCCATAGGCTCCCCAGGACAGGGGTGGGAGTCTCTGGGGAGCTGCTCACCTGGGGCTCACCCCTGCCACCGGTCTCTCCTAGGCCACGGCTCTCTCCCAGGAGCCCCACACGGAGATGGCTGAGACTAAGGCCCTGGAGTCCAACATGGGAGAGGAAATCCAGAGGCTCAAGGAGGCACTTGGCCAGGTGAGCTGCCACCATCAGCATGGTGCCAGTCTGAGACAGTAGCCACTGACTTTCTGTCTGCGCACTGGAGGTTCAGCTGCATCCAGCCATGCCTGATGAATGGAGAGTGCTGCCCACAGTGCCTGGCTATCTGGCTGGGCCAGACCCTGTGCTGTCCCCCACAGACCATGGTGCAGGCAAAGGTCCTGCAGGTCCCCAGAGACCTTTCCCTGATGTTTCTCCCCCACCCCCCTCTCCTAGACCACGGATCTCTGCAAGGATCTCCGTGAGGAGGTCAATGAGATGAAGGCCACACAGTCCCGCATGGAAGAAGGCATCCGGATAATCCAGGAAGCACTTGGCCAGGTGAACTGCTACCTTTGGGAGGGGATTGGGCCCTCACCCCCT
The DNA here is from genome assembly GCA_013400735.1 of Pomatostomus ruficeps. Classification (NCBI taxonomy): domain Eukaryota; kingdom Metazoa; phylum Chordata; class Aves; order Passeriformes; family Timaliidae; genus Pomatostomus; species Pomatostomus ruficeps. Next base: position 24,928 of record VYZT01019634.1, on the reverse strand, counting down.
TCCTGCCTCTCAAGACCTTGCCTGCCACCCCTGCCCTGTGACCCTGGGCGTCACGCAGTGTGAAGGAGACTGGGAGGTAAAAATGGGAAGGGCGTCACTGAGAGGGAAGCATGGAAACTCAGCCTTGCCCACTAGGAGCCCCCCACCTCTGCCTGCGGATCAGCCTGGTGGTAGAGGTTACTGCCTGCCTCAGCCAAAGGGATGCTGAGGCACTTTGAACTAAATGGCCTGAAATGGCCTGTTCCCCTGAAAAAAGGGAACATGGGTGCTGGGAAGGAAAGACGGTAAAGATCTACCAGTGCTTGGCAGCCACAGCCTCCCCAGGGTCTCTCTGACTCAGGCCCAATCTCAGTTGTGGATGCTCCTGGATCCTGACTGCTGTCCCTGTTCTCATACCGCTCCAGGGGAACCTCAAGGACGCTGCCAGCCAGCCACTGGTCCTCCACAACCAGTCTGCCCTTGACAAGCTCCACACTTCGGACATGGACAAGCTGGGGCAGAGCCCTGGTACCCAGAGCACCACCCCTGGGATTCAGACAGGGCCACCCAGTGCAGAAAGCACCACCCCAAAGATGCAAATTGCATCCCAAGCAGGTCATCCAGCTATGGAGAGCATCACAAGAGACCTGTCTGAGCTCCAGGGCCAGATGTCCTCCCTGCAGAGCTTGGCCAGAGACCTGGAGGACATGAAGGAGAAGGTAAGCCCATAATAGTCCCTAAGGGGGCTACAAGGATGCCACGGGGTGTTGGCAGGGGGTAGGCAGGCAAAGGAGAGCATGGGGTCCATGCCCTGACTCTGCCACCACCATCCTTCCCAGATCAGACAGCTGGAGGATGCCCTTGAAAAACTGAGTGTGACTGGAGCCAAGTGCAACGTGGATGGCACCAACCAGATCCCCTTACAGCTGGAGTAAGATGATGGGGAGAGGATTTTGTATCCCACAGGCTGCAGGGGAGCTGGGAGGTGTGGGGGCCTGGCAATCCAGGAGCATGTGGTTTGGGGAGCAAAGCTCACCTCCCAAGTGGCCTTGTGGAGGCTCAGCCTGCCTGTGCCCTCATCTTGTTGGCCAGGTCTGCACTGCAGGAGATTAAGCAGGAACAGAAGGAGCTGAGAGAGGAACAGAAGATTACCAAGGCCACACTGGAGCAGCTGGTCACAGCTGACCAGCTTCAGGAGCGGGTAAGGTTTGGTGGGAGCTGTTGTCCTGAATGGCAGGATGCTCCTTGTGGGGTTCCTGGCCATGTTCCCTGCCTGATTGGGGCCATCCAGCCCCCATGGCACCCAGATCTGTTGGCTGCATCCACCCTATCTCAAAGTCTATTCCTTCTCCCCTTTCTGCAGCTGAATGAGCTGAGGACAACAATGAAGGCGAGTGTGGGGCAGGAGCAGGGAGAGTCACAGGCACTGTTACCCGACCGCAGCTTGGACACCAAGCTTGTGAGGAAGCTCCTACACCACTGTGAGAAGCTCCAGGTGCAGGTGGACTCCCTGGTGCCACAGCAGGTGCAGAGTTCACTGCCACAGAAGACTCAGGTGGGCAGCTGGCAGTGTGGTGGGGCTTGGGAGGCTGTGTCAGGACCCCTTGTCTGGTTGTGCTCACTGTAATGTAGAGCAGTCTCTTGCTACACCCTAGTTGGGTTTGGACAGGTTGGCAGTATGGCAGGAAATTAAAGCCTTGATACAAATGTCCTGCTGGCACTGAGGGCTGCTGGCCAAGTTACCCAAGTCTGTCCCTGAGGGGCAGCCAGACACCCCTTGCATGACACCATCTTGTAATCTTCCTCCCTGGAGCAGGATGAGGAGCTGCTGAAGAGCATCCAGGCCACCATCGTGCAGGTGGAAGGGGACTGCGAGCAGCTCAGCTATGTCACAGGGAGCCTCCGGGATGACCATCGCCAGCATCAGAAAGATATTGAGGTTGGTGGCTGAACCCCCACAGGGTCAGAGTATCCCCCAGGCACACCGAGGCTGGAAACTGCCAGAGGTCTCATCCCCTGCCCACCTGCTTGTAGCCCTCTGTTGGTTCAAAGGGCCTTTCCCAAAGAGCAGGGAGCATGGGGTGCTTGGCTGGCCAGAACACAGCTCTGACCCTGCTGTGGTGTCATGGGATGTTTTCTGTATTGGAAGGCTCTGTTCCGGTCCTTGGAGGGTCTTGAGAAGAAAGCAGACAAGGAAGAGCTGCAGCTGCTGGTATGGTGTTGAGGGTTCCATCTTCAGCCCAGGGGATCCTGAGCAGGGTGACAAATGCCCTTTGTCCTTTGGGTGCTCAGTGGCAAAACTGGACTCGGTATGGAAGGGGGAGGGTGTGAGTACTTCCAGACTAGCTGCAGATCCCTTGCCAGGGCCTTCTGTCTCCCTCTTTAAGTCCCTTTGGCTGGTGGGATTTACCCTTGGGGGTGATGGGATAAGCAGGCCACACAGCCTTGAAAAGGGCACGATGGCTCCCCAGGAACATTTCTACCTCTGTCCCCAGCATGTGCTGGCCCATGCCTCTAATACCTCTGCTGTGTCCCTGCTCTCCTGCCTTTCCTCCCTGCTAGAAAGTGGACAAAGCTGCCCTGGGCAGCAAAGTCAGTTGTGCCCATTTTGATGCGAGCATGGAGCATCTGGAGGAGAGACTACAGGATTTGCTGAGACGGGTGTCAGGCCAGGAGCAGCGCTGGCAGGAGGCCCAGCAGCGGTTCAGTGATGCCCTGGACTCCAAGGTGAGGGGTGCCTTACCCTCACTGCACAAAACTGCCTCCTTGGGGGCTTTGCAGCCTGAAGCAGCATCCCTCTTAGGTTTCTCCCTCCACTGGCTCTTCCCTGGGGACTACCGTGTTCCATCGTGGGGCAGCTGGTTGAGGGTGTGCATCTGACTACAGCTGGATCGCCTGGAGCTGGGACCTTTTCAGAGCCAGCTGGAGGATACCTGGGCGAGAATCATTCAGGACCTCAAGGACGAGTTGTCAGTAGAGGTTGATGACGCTGCTGGAATTAAGCAGTGAGTGCAGTGAGATGGTATTGGCTTTGGCGACAGCACTGGCCTCGTTCCGCCTGTGTGGTACCCTGGCATCAGACCACTGTAGCCGGCAAACGGCAGGGATGCTGCCAAAGCAGCTACACCTTCTTCACTCACCAGTATCAGGTTCCCCACATCAGCGGCATCTACAGAATGCAGCTGTCCAAACCAAAACTGGGTGCACAGATGGAGGACAGAGGGTCGTTCCCCTGGGTGGGGGTGCAACACATGGTGCCGCAGGCCTCAGTCATGACCCGCCCTCCTTGGTGAGGTGCAGGGGAGTTGTGAGCACTGACAAGGCGATGACACTGGGGCAAGGGCTGGTTTGGATGGCTGTGTGGGTGCCTGCACCCTTCCCCTCACATTCCTGCTCACTCTGGGCAGCCACAGGCTACTGCCACTGTTCAGTAGTGCCAGCGCTGCCAAGGTGGCTTGTCCCCTTGGGTGGGGGGGTAAAACCAGGCTCAATACTTCACAGTTCCCCTTGAAAACATTGAGACTCCCTGCAGCAAGATGCCTGGCAGCTGTTGGTGCCTGTGAGTTGCTGGCTGTGTGCACTGCAGCCCTGTCAGGAGCTTATCCAGCCCTTTCTCCCTTAGGCAGGTGCTGGTCCCTTACAAGTGCCTGTCCTGCGACCGGCACCTCAACATGCAGGTGCCCGGCCCGTGAGTAGCACCCGGCACCGGTATTTCGGGGGGCTGCATGGGTGGCCTGGGGTCCTGGTGATGCTCTGCTGTCTCAGGCATGGGGATTAGTGTCTGCCTGGAGGGCCTGACTCTGCTGAGCCCCCTCCGAAGCCATGTCCATCAGATGTGGAATGGGAACCCCGGGAGATCCTCCCTAAGGGCAGCAGGCAGAGGGATGCTGTGGGGTACCCACAAGCCTGTGGGTTTTGGTGCTCTGCCCCAAGCTGGGGTGGCTCGTTTGTCCCCTGTCACTCACCTGCTGCTCCTGCCCTCCCCAGGCACATTGACACACTGCCACGCTTCCCATCGCTGCCCAGCAGCCACACTGCAAAGCCCTCTACCATCATCACAGAGGAGCAAGCACAGCAGCACCGTCACAGGTAGGGGACATGGGGACCTATCACTGGCCCCTGGGGTGCCAGATAGTTCTGCCTTGGCAAGGGAGATCTCTTCCTTGAGTGTGGACAGAGGGTTCCAGGGGGCCTAGGCAGGGCAGGGGAGCAGAGGCGGCCACATGGGGCCAGCTTTACTTGTCCCAGGCTCTGGCTTTTAAAGCCCGTACTGCTCTGCTCTGTCAAGCCCTGGTCTCAGTGGCACTGAAGCCACATGTCATTAGTTGTGTCTGGTCTCAGTCTGACCATAGGCTTGGTGGGGAGTCGATTCAGCACAGTGGGACAGGCATGGGTGTCCTGCAGCAGTTGTAGGGGAGTCAGCAGGGACATGCCTCAGTGCGGAGCACCCTCTGCCCCACTCCCTGGCACAGTGGGATGAAGCCCAGGGTTCCACAGTGCTGGACAATGAGCATCCCCATGCCACATCCCTCAGGAAGCTGGTCAATAGCAAGTTCCTCAAGTCACAGAGCTGCAGGGGTCAGGACACGTCCGGTGCATCAGTCAAGGATCTCCTACAATTCTCCAAAAAGGTAGGAATGGTGAAGGGAGGAATAAGTCTGGGAGAGAGATGCTGAGCATCCGGAGGGAATCCCGCCTCAATTTCCTGGGGAAGAGATGGTTGCTTGAGGATGCTGAATTGGGCCCCACATTGCAGCCAAACTCTCTCCTTCCCAGCCTGGTGTGACTCAGCTGCTGGGCACAGATGACCGCATGGATCAGGGCCAGGAGCACAGGCCTGAGGTTGGAAAGAAGGCATAGGATGAGCTGGGTATGGCCTGTCAGGACACTGGTGGTGGGGGGAGAGAGCACCAGCTGTCTGCTGGTGATGGGTGAGGAGGGCCTGGGCAGGTGCAGGGAGAGTCTGGGGTCTGGGCCAGGCTGAGGAGGGGTGGAAGCAGGATGGAAGGGGGAGACTGGTGGATGGGACAACCAGTCCTTGGGTGTGTTCAAGATGGAGTGTAGTGTGGAGATGGCGCTGGCCAATGTGGTACATCATTGTTGGACAGCAGGGGCCAGTACTCTGTCCCTGAGGGTGTCTGGCCATGCAGATGCCCCTGGACTTCAGGGGGCTTATCTCTGTCCTTTACCCCCAGGCCCCAGCACCTTAGTAGAGCACCAGCCAGCCTCAGACCTCAACCACTGATCCCAGGCACTGTGGCATTTGCTGCAAATCCAGTCCTCCTGCATGAAGGCAACAGTAAGGCAGCTGGCTAGGACTGTGTGCTCAGAACCCTGCATGAAGACTGGGACAGCTGCCCAAAGGGATTTCTTTTCAAGTTAATAAAAAAATTGTAACCTGCTGTGTTTGGGATTTTCTAAGCAAGAGTGATTTCAAAACTAAACCCCTGCTTCAGAGCTGCCACCCTAAAGCTGGCCAGGTGCCATAGGGAAGGGCGAAGTTTCAGTGGGGGCAGAAGCAGGAGAGCTTGGGGTGAGCCCCTAAACTGGGTCCTGTGGGCATGCAGGGGGTGTCCCCAAGCCAGGTGGAGGGGCTGGGGTTGCCCCCAACCCATGGGCTGTGGAGGTGCAAGAGGTAGAGACCCTGGGTTGCCCCCCACCCATCCTGTTGGTGCCCCTGAGCTGCACTGCTCCTTGGTGAGGCTGCAGCAGCACCATGTGTCTTAGGGGAACTCTAGGTGAGCCCGAGCAGCACTGCTCCCTCTCCCGCATCAGGCTCGGTGCAGGGTTCAACATCATCATAATCAGGCCCTGGAAACTTAGCAAACCTGTGGGACCTTTGCAGGGGATGCTCAGCTCCCTGTGGAAGATGCAGCAGTGACACCACTTTCATTACTGTCCTCACCATCCATGCCATCCACTGTCCCTGGTGTCCATTAAGTGACGGCAGTGTCCTATAGGTCCCTCGTGTCCCCAAAGTGACAGTGACAATGCAGCAGGTGCAGTTCCTACACCACCTGTTTCTCCCAAGGTTGAGGCCCTCAAGGTGTCCAGTGACACCATCCTTACCTGCTTCACATTCCCCAGCCTTGTGGGGAAGCCCCAACCTCCCCCTGGAGTGCTGCTCCCAGGTGGGACCCTTCAGGGGGATAGGGACTGCCAGAGGTGGGGATATTCAGGGTGACTGATCTGTGGGGACAGGGATAGCAGGGGTGTTGGGGATCTTAGAAGATTAGGGACAACCATAGGGGTTTAGAGGCAACTGTGGGGACAGGGACCTCTGGGCCTGGTTTAAGGGCCTGGGAAACACCAGGGCATCATGGGACATGCAGGGATGCAGGTCAGGAGTGGGTGTTTCAGTGCACAGGACCCTGACTGTCCCACCAAGCCTGTGGTGCTCAGCACCCAGCAAGCTCAGCTGTGGGCACCCACAGGGGACAGGGGCCATGCCTCTCTCCTCACAGCTCCACATGCTGGTGACCACCCACAGCCTGGTGAGCATGGGGTGATGGTGGATGGGTGAGGGGTCCTCAGGAACCAAAAAGTGCCCCACAGGGCATCTTTTTCCATGTGGTCCTTGGTAGGGTCCCTGGGCTTTGATCCAGGCAGTCACCATTGCGGGCACCATCCATGCCAATACCATCAGGACAGCATGCTGGGGGGCCACAGTGAAAAGGGGCAGGACTAGGGGTGCTGGGGGGCTGAAGGTGCTGGAGAAGTATGGGGCATCTCACTCTGGCTGCAGGGAGTCAGGATGTTCAGGGGTGAGGAGAGCTTGGGTTTTGAGGTGCCTGAGAGCCCATGGCTGGATGCCTGCTGACAGGTGCTGCAGCTCAGTCCAAGACTGCCTGGCAGGTCCAGACCTGCTTTTGGAACACAGTGGATATTTGCTCCAGAGCTTTACCTCATCTCTGCTGGGACATTTGCAGGCAGCAGCATTTCCAGCACCATTCTGGTTCTTTCTGTCTGGCTTCTCCTGTATCAGATGCAGCTGGCTTTGCAGCAGTGTGATTTCTCCCCAGTTTCATTTAAATCCATTGCCTCCAGAACTCCTCTGAAAACTTCATTAACATCATTTCCTGAATTTGCATCAGCCAAAATGTTAGTCATCAAAACCTCTTCTCTTCCACACTTAACAGTTCTCCTTTCCATGGATGAGCCCTGAGGAGCCAGGGGCTCTGCATGGGATGACATCCCCTCTCCATGCAGTGCTGGCTACGGGGCACCTCCAGGAGGGAGGACAGATTTGCCAGCACTCACCCAGTAGCTCTGTCCCGTGTGAAGGCTGCTGCAGCATCAGTAAGCATGGGGACATGGAGGCAGGCTCCCTTGGCCTTTGCTGGGCCCCTGGCACGATCATGGATCCCAAGGAGGGTTGCATTGGTGGATGTCAGGCTGGCTGGAAGCGTGCGGGCAGAGAGCTACTGAGGTGGGGGCCACAGCAGGAGTTGGAGAGGAGGTGTGGGAAGCAGGATAAGGCGTGGTGCTGCTGTGGCCCTAAGGGGCTCCATGATTTCCACTCTGGGTGAGGAGTGAGCTGGAGCACCTCCTGGTGGCCTGGAAGCCAGAGTGCTCCTTCCTGACCTCCCAGGACATTGCATTTACAGCGTGAATCTGGTCTGTGCAGTGGGCTTGGACCCGCTTTACACTCAGTGTCCTCCCGCTCCTTGGCACCATGGTTTTATGGCCAGTCACATCAAGCCCTGCGGGTCACACATGGATGCCAGTATACAGAATTCATTCTTCCCCTGGGCTGGTTGTGGAGGACAGACACGAGGGTGGTGAACACCGGCCCTAACCCAGCAAACGTGTGCAGGGTGAGCAGAGGGTCACGGAGCTGGAGATGGGCCCACCTTGACGTGGGCACATCACCCACTCCTGACGTGCAACACTGCATGCCATCTGCATGCCTCAGAAGTTCCTGACCTCCCTGGGTCCCCAGCCAGCCCCAGAGGTCCTTATCCCTGTAAGTCCTCAAACCCCCATCCTAGATATCTTGGTTCTCACAGACCAACTTCTCCCTGAACATCCTCACCCCTGGCTGTCCCCATCCCATGGAGGGTCCCACCTGCGGCAGCCCTGCAGTGTGGCTTGGAAACACCTTGTTTAAGACACTGGTCCCAGGTTACGAGTGACACCATGAATCATTGAGCTCAACCAGTTTATTTACAGTCTATCACAATTTCACCCTTTTTCATAATTTTTGGAAGTTTGATGTGTTTTTGTTTGCGGTGTTGCTTTGCTGCTCACCCAAATCATGGGTGAGCAGCAAAGCAACAGTGGCTCACCGCAGCTCCAGGGGGAAATTCCTCCATGTGGGAAATTCAGGTCTAATGCCTGGCTCCGTGCAGATTATTTTATAGAATAAAAGGCAAAAACGAAAAGCCACACAAAATTCAGATTTCTTTTGCTCAACCCAGCTATCAGCTTTATGCATGCCGCTAAGGCACTATAATACACTACAGGGTCTCATCTCTAAAGAGCTAAAAAGGCCCTTTTTAGCTTAAATAAATCCTCGCATATGGCTTTCTGGAGGGGATTTTGGGCAACAAAGGGGCTTGGAGGGAGAAATGTCCTGCTTGGCTTCATTTTGGGGAGAAAAAAGCCTCTTCTCAGAGCACGGAAAGCTATGAAATTGAAGAAATTAAATTAAATTATGAGATTTTATCCCAATGAACTGGGTAAGAAGAGGGGGAAAGGCCCGTGGAGGGAGGAACTGGGCAAAATGGTGATACTTGAAGGAACTTACACCCTTCCTCAAGCAAGATTTAAGTTAGTTCTGGAAGGGTTTAGTGGTATTTTTGGAGCTGTTTCCTCCCCACCTCCATGGCTAGTGCTGAAAACACTAAGCCTTATTTTCACTTAAAAAGGGACAGTCTTCTCAAAAACAAAGGGGTTGGGGGTTTATCAGCAATTTCTCCTTAAGGGAGCAGTGTAGAGCCCACTTTTTCCTAACCAGTTCCTCCCTAATTTGGGGATTTCTTCCCTGTAGGCACTGTTTTGAGGTAGAAAATCTCCATTTCCCACTGTGCTAGCTGCTCCCTTGGGGAAAAGGCCCAAAATGAAGTAAACCACCCCAAAACCAGAGGATTAAAAACATTGACACCCCCCTGGTTTGCACTGCAGCTTTATTTTCCGTCTTCCGGATAAAACAAGCTGCTGATTTTAAGAAGTGCCTTTTGAGCTCCATTTTTATAAGCACCCACCAACACCCACAAATTATTAACCTGCATAGTTGTAAACCCATCCCCAAAACACACCTTTTTTTCACTTAAAATGGACCCCAGTGAGGAGCAGGGGAGGTTTAATGCCCCCACCCTCATGGAGGGCCTGCAGTCCTCATTCAGGTTTGCCACTCCATGCCCGCTGCACTTCCCTTGGATGCACAGTTCCCACTCAGTCTGATCCTCAAGTATTCGTGGGAGAGGAGCAGCATGGGGAGAAGCAGGAGGCAATGGCTAAATTCCCTCTGGGAACACTCATCCTTAAGCCCCAAATCCCCACAAAATCCATCCTGGGCTCCAGCTTTGTGAAAAAGCTTCAACCCCTGTGGAAAAACCCCCCTTCAGCTAATCCCCACAGCCTCTTTCATGGGCTGGGACAAGGTGCGCCCACCACTCAGGAGGGTTTTGGGGTCCACAAGTTAAATATCCATAAAGCTTTCCAGGTGAAAAGTGGATGGAGTGTTGGAAGCTCATTTGTTGGAGCAGGATGCTGCAAACAAGTGTTTTGATTTACACATCGCTGGACCTTGTCTTTCAAGGAAAGACCAACCTCACCATGAGCCAAACAGGGAAACAATTACACACCTGAGCAGGGCTGTAATTTGGGTTTAACTGTCACCTCTGTTTTGTCAGGGCCCTTGTTTAAAATTAGGGCCCCAAAGATAAAGGTTGCTGCCTTTCCTGGTAGTTTCTCCTCTTCCTCAGACCACTGTGACGAGTGCCTGTGGACGGGGAGGCAAGTCTGGCAACAAAGGTGGAGTGACTGGGGCTGCTGAGGCAGAGATCTGCCCAGTCCCGCCTGTGCTTGCTGATAACAGCACTTTATTACATGGTTGAACCCTAGTAACAACTTTCTGCTTCTTCAAGATAATGGTTAATTTAGTTTTTTTCCCCTTCTATTCACTATTCCCCTTCACTCGTAGGCAGTGAAATGGAGGATGAATTCCTGTCTGTGGCCTCTCTCCCTACTCACATCCTGGCAGTGAATACAAAACCCTGGAAAGGCCCCATGCTTGAGTGATCCTGGGAGACTTGAAATGTGGTTTTAGTGCACTTCCCCTAAATTCTCTACAAATCCTAAACAGAATAGCTTCCACTTGCAAAACCTTATTATGAGACATCTAGAAGCAGCAGCAAAGCCTATTTTCTTCCTCAAGGTGAGTTTGAAAAATCTTTTAGGGAGGTTCTCCCTGTTTATCTGGTCCACGTCTCCACTGACAAACAGCAGAGGAACTAAAAATATTTCTGTTCTCCCACTGAGGAGCAAAAGGGTGAAATGTGAATAATATTGTTAAATTGGGTGTTATAAGGAAAATTAAATGGAGCAGGGAGGGGGCAGGTGGGGATGTTTGTTGTTGAGTAGAGTGTTTGTTGGGTTGGTGGAAGTTTCTGCACTTGGGAGGTTCATAATGGATTTTTGGGGGACTCAGGGGCAGAGGGTGAGCAGAGCTGGCCCCTTGCCCAGCCAGAGCAGTGGCTGGAGTTGCTCACTGGTGGAAATGGTTGGGGGAAAGGCAAAGATTTCGGTCTGACAATCAGCATCACAGAAAGCCATCTGCCCACTGGTGTAATCCAGAGCCACCTTGATACATCTGAGCGTGCAGTTGTGGGGCAGAGACGTGGGGCTGGGCCAGGTGAGAGCCTGCAGCTGCCCCAGCCACTGCCCCATGGTCCAAACCCCACGTTCAGGGCTGAGACTGAAGCAGTCCTTGTGGGACATGAATTCCCGAGCCAGCCCAGTGCCCAGTCGGGACTGGGATGGACCTCCACAGCCCAGCAATGCCGGCCCCCCACAAAACCCGGCTGACCCAAAACACAGCAGAGAAACTCAAAGCATTCCATTCCTGAGGGCAGAGGAGCTGGGGGTGATTCCCAGCAGCCTGTGGTTTGGCCATCTGCTGACACCAGGATTTGGGGGTGAGCTGTGGCTGGACCCAGGATCACGGTAGTTGGCACGGAGAGGGATGTTCATGGCACTCCATGCATTGGTGTATCAGCTCCAGGTGTCGCAGCTGAGCCCCAGCTCTGGATGCTGAACCTGAATATCCACCCCAGGCACTGAACCCAAATGTCATTCCCTGAAGCTAGACTCACTTCTCCGGTATCGCTCTGAGTCTTCCTCCAGAGAGCACTCCAACATGTCTGGAAATAGAAGATGACCCCCAAGATTTTTACCTCTGGATCTGGCCCTGGGCCTGCCCCATATCCACCCAATCCCTCTTGCTTGGAGAAGGCAAGGCCATCTGAGGTGGGAGACACAACCTCCTTCATTAGTGACATCTCCTCCCTCCACACATAACTAGTGTCCTAATTTGGGTGCTAATTAACCACCAACAGCCTTCTGCACTTCCCACCTTCAGTTTTCTATCCCTTAAGGCTAATCAGGAATAAATCCATGATTTTCTCTTCATTAAATGAGCATTTGTGATGCTTTCATTTTCCAGCCAAATTTGCCAGCCCTGGGGTTCTGTGCCCTCCCAGAACTGTCCCAGTTTCCCATTTCTGCTTAATAAATTCCCTTTTTTTTGCCAATTTTTACCCTCCAAGTACCTTTAAATTGTGTCACTGCCTCTGCTAGTTTTTTGGGTTTTTCAGGTAAAATCTTCAAGCTCTGCTTCCAGCTCTGACAGCAACAGCAGTGACGGCTGCACATTCCTCTCTGTGCACCTTGAAGGGAGCAAATAGGGGTGTTCAATGCCAAGAAATTCCCAAATTTCCTTTCCCCATTGCTAGAAAACCACAATCTTTACTTCCCTGGGTAAGGCTCTAGCTCCTGCACGGTATGATGGGAGACTCCCCCACCATCACCAAGTTCTGGATTACCCATCAACCCCCTTCAGCTCCAAAGTAAAAATCCCAGAGGAAAAGAATGCAGGGTGAGAAGAAAGTCCCAAAAATGTAGGATCTGGGGCCAAATGTGGTGTCCCTGGTGATGCTTTTTGGCTCCAATACCTGTGCAAGGTGGTTTGGGCATCCTAGAGAGGAAAGGAGAAAGATGCTTAGGGCTGCTTCCCTGTGAATAAAAGCCAAAAGCAGGGGAACAGGGATTCTAGGGAAAGTTCTGGTTCACCCACAGCAGGTCACCATCCGGTTGCTGGCACTTGGCCTGGAGCTCAGCACGGCATTGCCAGATCCACATCGTCTCAGCAGCTTCACCATGCTGCTGTTCCTCCAACGTCCGGCACAGGCAATGGAGCTGGGAAAGGAGCTGTGACTCCTGGTCACTCAGCACCCGGTGAAGCCCTTTCAGGATCGCCTGCAGCTTCTGCTTCTCAGCATTGACTCTAGTCTGGGGGACGAAGGAGAAGAAGGAGGATGCTGGAGGGGGAATCAAGCAGTTTGGCCCCCACGGTGCACCCAGGTGGCAGCAGCACCCACCAGCATCTCCTGTCTTGCCTCCTTTGCTGCCTCAGTCAGACTAGCACGTCGCTCGTCCTCCTCTTGCAGGGTTTTTGGGGAAGCTTCAAACTGCTTCTGCAGGAAAAGGGATTTTTGCTCCTGGAGAAGGGGATAAAAGGAGGGGAGGGAGCTGGGATCCCTAAAGCACGAGGGATATGGCCACCGCAGGTGGCCTCATCCTCATCCTCCTCTGCAGCTGCACCACAGCAGGTATGAGCACGCATACCCGTGCAATAATTACCTTTATAGTTATGCTGTATGCACACCCTCACCTTATCCGTACAGGTACGCACACACACAGTGGTAAGTGGGCACTACAGGTCTCCCAGACAGGCTGGGATATCCCATCTCTCCAAGGTCCCCTGTAAAAAAGTTTCCACCACACCTTAAAAATTTCGCACCACCCTTCAGTGTCCATCCCCTTTGCCCCACTCCTTGCAGTCCCAGCTAGGTCCAAACTCCCCCTGCTGACGCCCCATTTCCCCTCCGCTCCCGGAAGCGGAATAGGAACCTCCACAGCACAGGATCAGGGCAGGAGTTTGAAATCTCCAATGTTTCGTTTCGGTCGCAAAACCACTACACGCTATACTGTTTCATACTCAGCCCTCACCAAATTGCAGCATTTCCGCTCAGTGTTGGCTGTTAGATGCTTGAAAGATGGGGAAAGATGGGGGAAAGCTTTCCCTCAGCTCAAAATATGTATTTTGGGGGCTGCGTTTGAAGGGAAATGAGCGTCGCTCCTCTTGCTGCAGCCGGGCAGGCGAAGTGCGGCCAGAAGGGGGCTCCAGGAGACAAGGATTAAAGCAGGAATGTGGCGAGCGAGCAGACTTCCCCTGGGATCAAGTGGATACCTTCTTGGAGTGGGAGGGTTAAAGTGAAATAAAAACTCACCGTTGTCCCTCAGCACCCAAAATGGGAGGGAAATAAAAGAAGCAAAGAGGGAGAAAAAAAAACAAAACAAAACAAAAACCAACCAACCAACAAACAAAAAAACCCCAAAAGAAACAACAACCAAAAAAAGCACCTAGCAGATACAAGACCTATGGCGGGATGTGGTGTCACAGCAGAAATTCGCTAAGGGAATAATGTGAATGAAGTTTTGTAATAAAATTAATTCATGAAACGGAATCAAACGAGGGTTTTGGAGCATGAAGTTTCACTTTTATAGAATAATGGAAGTATGTTAAATATATATGATACAGTATCATCTATAAATATAATTTTAATATAGTCAGTGTATTTTAATTATGATAATGTTAACAATGTTTCCATTTAATATATCCATTTTAATATAAGACAAATTTTGTATGTTCGAATATAATTGCAAATTTTATTATAGAGTTATAAAAATAATAAAACACACATAAAGTAATTTTTAAAATACTTATCAGGAATTACAGTTATGAGTAAGGTCGATAAAACAGTGAAAGAAGTTCGATGTTCCGAAACAGCTGTAAAATCGGCTGACCCCCAAAATTGAGCAGCTTTGGCTTTTTCACGGGAAATAAAAAAAAAAAGTAGGGAGAAATTATGGGGGAAAAGGTGCACTGGGCATTTGTGAATCCCCCAAACCCGCTATTTATAGCCCCAGATTTGCCCCTGTCCCAGGGGATGGGGGTGTGGGCACATGGAAAAGCTCCCTTCTCATTGTTTTATCTCGGGCAGCGGCGCTGTGCGGTCCCGTCTCGACTCCTCGAGGTGCGATGGATCGGGACAGGGCGGGGCCGCGAAACCGAGCCCAAATATACCCAGAGCATGACCTCTAGGGGCAAAAAAAAAAAAAAAAAAAAAAGGATGACAAAAAAAAAATAAAAACAAAGCAAAAAAACCAAAAATCCTTTTTTTCCTTTTTTTTTTTTTTTTAATTATGCTTTCTTCTCCACACCCAAGAAGCAGGACCCGTGTATGTTGCTGCCCCTCGCTCGCCTGCTGCCTCCTCTCTGGCCCCGCGGAACAAAGAAATACCTTAAAATCTGTGCATACACACACACATATACTAAAGAAAATTCGGGGGTGTTTTTTCTTTTTTTTTTTAAATTCATGACGTACATGGTGAGCAGTAGCACAAGATTGGTTGCTAATTAAAGCAGCTGGGAGGGGAGCTGGACATAAACCATTTGTGTCCCTAGGAATATGGGCAGCACCTAGGGCTCTGTTTGAGGGTGCACAGGTGGTGTCTTGCAGAGTCCAACTACTGCATCCATGTCCTGCATCTCCTGGCAATGACACCCTGACAGCTGCTAGCCAGCTCCTGGCCTCAACGCGGCTCTCTGGCCTCATCCCACTCCGTGTCCTCACCCCACCACACACTTTTTCTCTCTGCCAAAAGTTGTGGGAGAGGGGTCGTGCCAGTCTCCAGAGTCATCTTCGCTATGGGGAGACCTATGAGAGGATCCGAGTCTGGGAGGAGGGAAGAACGTGGGGAGTGAGTGGCTACAAAGCCTGCTGCTGCCTTTCCCTTGGACAAGTTCATTTTCCTCCTGAAATCCCTCTGACTTCTCCCCAGATAACTGAATTATCCCAAACTGCAACCAAATTGCTCTCAAAATAACTCTGAATACCTCCCCCCAATGTATCTGAATTATCCCAAATGCCTCTGCATTCCTCCCCAAAACCTCCAAATTCTCCTAAATATCTCTGAATTCTCCTAAAATATCCGAATTCTAAAATACCTCTGAACTTCTCCAGGGCCTCCCAGAGCATCGTTTCGGTGGTAGCAGGAGCTCAGGCTCTTCTCCAGCTTCTTGGGGAGCCCCGAGGGGAGGTGGAGCCTCATTTCACTCCAGCTGGGAAAAGAAATGACAGGGACAGGTGTTATGCGATGGATATATCAACCAAGCCCCTCTCCGCAGCTGGGGTGACAGGGATGTGAAGCAACCAGTTGCCGCATACCTGCTTAGAGTGCTCCCAACATCCTAAAAGGGAAAAGGGAGAAAAAAGGGAGTTTAAGACCCCAGAGGCAGCACTTTGGGAGAGCTTTTGGGTAAGGAGGGCAGGCACCTGGGGCAAGCACCTGGCCTCCAGCTGTCCAATGAGTCTGCGGAGTTGTGGAATCCCCTCAGACACCTGCAGTGATTTTTTGGCCTGGGCAGGTGCGAAGGTGTCGTCTGGCTCAGCCAGCCACCCCAGCAAGGTGCTCTCCTGCTCCGCCAGCAGCTGGGGCAGCTGCTCCAACTCAGCCTCAGTGTGACGCCACTTGGCTTCACTCATCTCCTGGAGGAGGCAGAAAACCCATGTGCAACCCCCAGACCTGAATTTTCCCCTTTTGAGTTGAAGGACAAAAGCACTTAGGCTGTAGCCAGGGTGTCTGTAACACTGGGGCAGGGCTGGAGATGCAGCTAATTAGTGACTGCAGGGTAATTAAGTACTTCACCCCAAGATTCTCCTTTCCTCTGCACTGTTGCCATTCCTCTTTGTATTCTGTCCAAAACCAATCCAGACCCTGAGACCCAGGGGGGAGGGTTAATTTCATGTTAACAAGTGTCCCTTTATTACCCAGTCTGGGATGAAAATGAGCAGTGCCATGAATTTGATTTAAAGTGTGGATAATAAGCAGCTGCACATGGAGGTGGTGCTTGCCAAACCTGCCCAGGATCTGCACAGGATCTGCACCAACCACTCCAACTGGGTCTGGGGCTTTGCAGGGGGCCAGGATCCCACATGTTTCTCTAAGAGGGGTTTGGGGAAAAAAAGATACCCAAAGAGCCATTCAGACTGCTGAAGAACTGACGGGACGCCCTGTACCAGGTAGTGCTGGTGTCTCTTCTCTTCACTCACCCTCCAGTCCAGAAACTCTGCCAACACCTTCCTTAGGGATTGTAGGTGAGACTGGATTCTCTCCTGAATGCACCTCCCCCCCCCCCAAAAAAAAAGAAAAGAAAAAAGAAAAAAAAGGAAGGGAAAAAAAAAAAGCAATCAACCCAGATTGTTTATATAATCCTGCCTTCAAAATCTTAAATTATTTGGGGGAGGAAAGCAAATAATCTCTGCAAAAAAAAGCCCCCTCTCTGCCTTCCCTGGAAAGCAGGGATCAACTTTCTTTATGTTTCTCCCAGAACTAGGAGTAGGCACTGGAGCTTTGCTTTCCCACAAAGAAATTGAAATATTTTCACTTTGCACTTTTTTTTCTGGGGGAGGGAGAGGGGGAAGGCCTGATGGGTCCTAGGAAGTTGATCTCACCTCACAGGTTTCGTCTGGTCTTCCAAAAATCATCATGACCACAGCCTGTGGTGGCTCACCCCTTGCCTCCTGAGGGGTTTTTGTATCTTCACACCAAGAGATGAAGCTCTGGCTGGTGCCAGCAGAGGGGTTTGGTGCCACTGCCGTGGCCATTCTGCCCTCCTGATGAGGAGAAAGGTGTGCTGGGGGTTGGCAGTGGCACAGGGTGAAACTCCCTGCCCTTGAACCGCCCCTGGGTGTTCCTGCACTCAGTTCCTGGCACAACCTGCCCAAGCTGGAAAAGCAAATTTCATCACCCGCATGTAGTGTTTAAACATATTTTATATCCACAAGGTTGCTGTTGCTGTTACATTCCTCACCTGGAAGCTGCTCTCAGTTTTGCCTTGTTCAGCTTCATCATGCATAAAGGGCCAGAGTCAGATTTGGGGAACTAGGGGGCAAAATTTAACCAATTTCTCCCTTGTGGTGCCATGCAATAATGCTTTTTTTTTTGCAGTGCCTTAATTTTCCTCCCTTCCCTCCCCAGCACCTGTGTTGAGAAAATAAATGGCCCTGGAATGGAGGAAAAAGGGACAATCAGATGGTGCAGGTGTCCAAGCACGTCATGGCCCCATCTGCAGGCGAGAGATTAGAGGGATCCTCCCTTCTTGGCTGATAAAAGCTGGCAGAGGCTGAGACAGGACTGAGCTTTGGCTGAGCCTGTGCCAGAGACAGGAAGAAAAAAATCCCAAAAGGAAAAATATCTAGTGGAGAAGCAGCCAGTGGAGGAAAACCATCTGGAGGAACCCCAAAACGGCACCAGTGACAGCAAGGAAAACACCAAGAAGGTTTGAGTGAAGGGGAAAGTCCCAGTGCTGCTAGGTGGGTTACATCACCTTGATGTCTTTTGGGGGGAAAAGGGGGATTTTGAGTCCAATCTCAATCCCATGACCTCAAGAAGGGAAATGGATTTACCCTTGCTTTGATCTCAGGATCTTTTTTTGTTATTTAAAAGCATCTTGCAGTGGAGGGTCATGGTGGTTATTTGCTTCTCATCTACTTTTAACAGTCCAGCTGGGGAATTTGGGTGAGAACAGTATGTCTCCTGCTTTTATCTCCATTTGGGTGACTTTCTCACCTTTTTCCCACTTTCACTCATCACCCTGCTGCTTTCATCCCCTTATCTGCAGATTTGCTGAGGAAAACACATGGAAAAGAAAAACCTGTTTATTTTCAACTGTCACAACATGGTTTATTCAATTGTTTCAGGGGTTTGTTTCTCATTTCCAGGGCCCTTCAGCATGGGCAACCCCTTGTTTGCCTGCAAAACCCCACACTGAGTTCTGGAGCATGACTTTGAGGCCATTTGGTGCCAGCTCTTATCTCCCCCACACACGTTTCCTCCAAGGTCAACAGCAAATTCCTTCACCTATCACAGGATTTCTCTGGATGTGAGAGGTCGACATGGCTTATCTCAATTTTAGGGACTTTCCTCACTCAAATAAACTTTGTCAGATTTGATTCATGAATGGTGGAGGCAGAGATAGATTCAGCCTTCAGCCAGCACAAGGAATGGGGATTTGGCGGTACAATATTTGGGGGTATCATCTACAAAGGAGATGGGTTCATCCCAGTGTGCTACTCATGTTCCCTTCAGAGTCATCAGGGAATTAATTGATTTAACTCATGTCCAAGGGTCTTCCCATAAATGAATCAAGCACTGTTGCAACTGTTGAAGAAAAGAAATGCTATTTTCTTGAAGCATTTTGATTAAATGTGGTGGTTAAGCCCATTTTTTGATATAGAAAGGAGCAGAAGGATGAGATGTGACTGTTTGAAAGATAATAATTCGATTTTATCCTTTCTTTCCTTTTCCTGTGCCTCCAGCCAGGAGGAGAGGACGCTGAGGGTGCTATGGCTTTCTTCCTTAAACCACGGCCATGCACGTGGGACCTTGCCCTGGACTACCACACTGCCAAACAGTTTGAAGGTAATCAGAGGTGGCCAGAGAGGAGTAAAGTACCAGTTCCTGGTGTTTTCTGGGCTGCATCAAATGAGATGTTCAATGGAGTTGGAGATTTTCCAGCTCCACCTTCTGTCTCCCTAGGGCCTCCATCTCCAGCCTCCATCTCTTGACTCCTTCATCTCCAGCCTCAACTGGATATATATCTTCCATCTCCAGCTTCCAACTCTTCACACTTACATCTCCAGCCTCATCTTTCCTCTCCCCTTCTCCTTGAAAAGTCACCAGTCAAGGGGTTTTGGGGGTGTGTGTTCTCTAGGCTTAAATTTGGCTTCTGATTCGTTCGTTTTGCATTTCAGTGGATGTAACCCTGGATCCAGCCACAGTAGGTCCTGAGGTCATCCTCTCTGATGACCTCAAAGAAGCCACCTGGGGCAGACCTCGATGCCAGTGGCCTGAGAGTCCAGGCCGGTTTGACACAGATCCGTGCATGCTGGGCAGCGAGGGCTTCACCTCAGGCCGTCACTACTGGGAGGTGGAGGCCAATGGTCGCTTCTGGGCCGTGGGGGTGGCCCGTGAGTCGGTTCAGAGGAAAGGCCGGGTCCTCTTCAAGCCCAACACTGAGATTTGGGGCTTGCAGAAGTATGATGAGCTCTGCGTTGCCCTTACAGCTCCATCCAACACCTCTGTTCCACTCCTTAATGGCGAGATTGGGGTCTACCTGGACTATGAGGTGGGACAGGTCTCTTTCTATGCTGTCAGCAGCCGCCAACGCATCTTCACTTTTCCTGTGGCCTCCTTCAGTGGGGAGAGGGTCTTCCCCTACTTCTGCGTGCTCCTCTCAACCATCAAACTGTCCCCCAAGGGTTGATGCCATGGAAGGATCCTCACAAAAGCTGGTTGCATCATGGTGGTTGGAAATGCTCGTTGATGCTCCTCGGGTCTTATTTTCCAGGTCTTGGAGTCATTCAAGCTCAGTTCATGGTCCTGCCTCCATTTAGATGTCTCTGTTTTGGGTTATGTCCAGGGGTTTTTGGGTCTGAGCTTAGCACAGCTCATCTCAAGTTGTTGAATTCATCCAAAGCTGGTTAACAGGAGCTGAGCTTCACTGAGTTTGTTTTGAGCTGAAAACTTGGCTTTTTCTCCTAAACTCAGTCTCCTATGAAGGTTCCTTTTGCCAGCCTCAGTGCCTATGATTGGCTGGGCTTCCAACACAAATAAAAAATCTTAATTTTTGCAGGCTTTGCATTAATACCAGCTGCTACCTCATTTTAACATTGATTTTGTCATCACAAGGATGTGATCACACTCACTGTCCCCACTCTTTTCCTCTGCTGTTCCCCACGCTCAAGATGTATTTCCCAGTACTTGGCATGTAAATATGCTCAGAATATAATAAATGTTTTTTTCTCTAAGAAGCAGAAGGCATCTGCATTTGACGCATCACCAAGTTGCCCCAAACCCAAAAAGAGCCACTAAAGCTGCCCTGCCCCCTCTTCCCCCCTGGCCAATAAATTCCTAAGAACTATCCCATGTGGGTCCCCTATGGCTACCTTGTCCCACCAACACCCTGTTGGTCCCCTGGAATCCCCAATAACCCCTTGCCCAAGGGGTTCAAAACCTTTTTGAGGTTTTCTTTCATGTTCCTATGGTACAGCAGATATCTGGGTGTGAGAAGGCCTCCCTGCAGCACCCAAGGAGCTGACACAGAGGTTTGGAGGCCGTCTCATCCTGTTGCCCTTGCTTGAGCTCTGCAGCTCAGGTTTATTACAAATCCAGTTCCTCTCAGTACTGCAGTGGGAGGAGCTGAGCCCATTGTCATCCAGGTAAGCACAGAGCCCATCACCTCGGATTCGAAACCTGGAAGGACAGAGGAGATAACCCACATCAGATGGGGCAGCAGGAAAAAGGAGAAAAGTCACATAGAGGTTTTCCTCAGCCTCAGTTCTCAGGCATCCTCATGGGCACCACCATGCCAAAATATCTATATATATATATTTCTTTTATAGGGATAGAACTAATTCAACATCAATATGCCAACAATTATGCTGATTTATTTTAATTTCTAATATGAAACCCAAAGCTTTGCAAGAAAAAAACAAACCTAAAATAAAAAATCTAAACTTAGGATTTTCTCACCAAATGCACCACTCCCACCTTTTAGGTCAAAGAGGAAAACAAAGACCCAGTTCTAGATGCAATGTTGCCCTTCCCAAATATTGTCCCATTGCTACCTCTGGATGTACCTCAAGTACGAGAAGAAATGCACATTTCATAGCTGAGGAAACATCAACCAATAATGGACTCACAGGTGAGAGAGAAGTGAGTGGTTCACCCACTGCCACGGCTGCTCCTCATCCTCCCTCAAAAGGCCAACCCAGTGCTCTGAGATGCCTTTGTATCTTATCACAAAGTTCTGGAAGAGAAGAAAAGGAAAGGTTTTTACCTTCTTCCAACCAAAAATCTCAATTTTACCAGTTGCTCTTGCTGTTTTAGGGCTCCTTTGGGGCTTCAACATTTCAGTCTGCTACCAAAAAGTGTCGTCTGGAAACGGGGTTATTCCTACAGTTCTTGAAGCAGTTGGCTCTGGTGAGGAATTTCAAGAGACCCATGATGACATACCCTCAAGGCCTTTTCCCCAACTTCTCACCCCAGATCTTCAAGAAAGATCCTGGAAGAGCAGTCAAAGAAACCAAAATGTTTCAAATACATTGGTTTGGGGTTTTCTTCCCCCACGGTGCACGTGTCTTCATGTCTCCTTACCAAGTCCTCCATGCTGTCCAGCATGGCCAAGGTAGCACCAAATGCCGAGCAGTTGTCCTGACTGGATGTCCAGTTCCCTTCAGCCTCTGAGAAATAGTAGCATTTTCCTCTGTACCTGATCCAGTCGAAGGGACACTGAAAGCAGGGCTGGGCATGAGGCTGAAAAGCCTGCACTGTCATTAAAAATAGAACAGCATTAATGAGCAGCACTTTCCTCTTTCCTCTCTGTGATGGGGAGATCATCCTCCATGGCTTCCAAAAGTCTTTCATTTGCCTCAACTGCAGGAAAAGAGAAAAATTAAGATACCATGAGAAATCCTGTGAGAAAACAAGGTCAAATCATGGCCCAAGAAACACAGGTGCTGCACCTTCAAAGAAGGACACAGGGTGGCAGACTTCAAAAAAGCACATTTTAAAGAGGAATTTCAGAGTAGCCCTATCCCTAAACATGCCCTTGGGTGTTGCTCTCTGTCACTAATGTAAAAGTAGTGAAAATGACAGAAAAAAAATTTTCTTATTCTTGCAGACTTCTTGACTTGGTGGGACTCATACCAGGAACATCTCCAGGTCCCTTCTTCCCTGAAAACAATCCTTTTGTGTGACTGTACTCCTGAAATGGCTCTTCCTGTTGATTTTCTAAGGGTTTCTAGATGACATCAGCTCCTACACCAAGGGCATGGGCTTGGTCTTCTGTAGAAAGGCTGCTCTGAAATATCCTTCTCCCAGAGAAAGCAGCAGCTTGGGTGGGCTTTGTCTTCCCCGGGAACTTGGAAGTAGATCTATCACAAATGCAACAACCCAAAATATCTCAGAGACAATCCCCATGAGGCTAAAACCTCGACATTCACCTGCAAAAGTGATGGCTGTGATGAAGAGAGCCATGAAAAGCACTGCCAGCATCACCTGGCAGGCGACACGTGCCTCAGGCTTCATCTCCACGCCGTGACCTGCAGGATAACAGAGCTTCAGTGCATCTGTGACAGCTCCCAGGGCAGCAGCACACTACAGGTCCTGCCAAGATGGTGAAAGGTTGGTGTTGTCCCAGTGCCAGTGCACTTGGTGTCATTTTGGGTGAGAAATACTAAAAATTCTTCTCCATTTGGAAAAATGATTCTATTTTTTTGTTGATGGGAACTCTTTGGGGAACAGTTTCCTCCCCAGCTCCAGAGGCAAACTCCTGAAACGTACCATAATTAAAACTTTGCTTTTATTTCTGTGGTTTACCTCATTATTAAAGTTCAGTGGAGTTTTTTTTCTCCATCTAAACTAAGACACTTCAGGTCATGGAGCCTCCATCTCTGGATCCTGTGATCCAGAATATGTGCTTTCCCTTCACCATGGGCAAAGAAAACTCTGTTTCCTAGGGGTTTTACCTAAAAATATTAGTGATTTCATCCAGTGGGACTTCTCCCATTTTTTGTTTAAGCTTTTCCCTTTTTGTCCCCATCATAGGAAACAAATTTAATGGGAAAAACCCTCCTCTCCCCTCTTCTTCCTGGAACAATATTAGAAAGTAAGTCAGAAGCCAAATTTGCCAAATAGTTTAAAAAAAGTTATAGTAAAGAAATCAAAAAATAAAAAAATAAAAAATCAACAAATAAATTTAAAATTATAAAACAATGAAATTTGAAAAAGCCACAAATGTGCTAAATGAAAAAAGAATCCTCAAAAATCTTAGTCCCTGTTTGGGTAGAATAAGATAATGGAAAAGGCCCCAAAAGTCCCTTTTTTACCTTATTGTGTGCCAAGGGGATGATAGAGATAGGAGCAAAATCAGGAGAGCTGAAACAGGGCAAGAGGGAAAGCTGATTTCTCCAAAGAAAGAAGACAATAATAAATACTTTCTGATGTGTCCAAACTGGATTTAAATACAAAGTTTCTTTCTGGGGTCTTTTACAGTTCCACTCTCCAAAAATTTCTTTATTCTAATCCAGATAAAATCAGAAAATTTGAATATTTGTAGGAGAGAAAAATGCCTAAATGAATCAACTACTCAGGAGCCTCAGGAAGGGTTAATACTGAATTAGAATAACCCATCATGGCTGAAATGGGTCTGTTTAGAGCAAAAATTCTGTCTGCTGAGTGACAAAAATTTTCCCTCAAGGGAAGTGCCAGAGAAAGCTTTTTTCCTCCCTACAACCTTACTCCAGCTGGGTTTTGTTCTCAAATTACAGAAGTATCAAAAAAAACCCCAAACCCAGTGATTCTACAGTTCATTGCCCTACAGTTACCTGCCCGCTTGCTCCTTTCCATGCCCAAAAATCGGGAATAAACCCTCATTTCCTCCATTTTTGGGGTTCCACCTCTACAGGTGCTCTCGTCTCACCTGCCAAGCAAAGTTCCATCTATCAGAAGTGTCACAAAGGCTGTCAGTCCTCAATTAAAATTTTCTCCCTGCACCCTATTTAAACTCTTCTCCCCAGCTGAAGTTTTCTCACACAATTAAAATCTTGCCCCTGCAATTAAAATTTTCTCTCCCCCAATTAGTTTTATCCCCCTAATTATACTTTTCTCCCCTCAGTTAAAATTTTCTCCCTGTAAGTCTTCTCCCCACAGTCAAACTTCCACCCCAAATTAGTTTTCTCCACCAATTAAAATCTTCCCTTATTAAAATCTCCTCAGTTAACGTTTTCTCCCTTCAATTAAAATTTTCTGCCATAATTAAAGTTTTCTCTCTGCAAACCTTTCTCCCCACTCAAGTTTTCCCCCCAATTAGTATCTTCTCCCCTCAATTAATATTTTCTCTCAAAAACTAAGGTTTTCTCCCATAAATTAAAATTTTCTCCTCCCACTTAAAATAATCCCCCCTATTAAAATCCCCTCAAATAAAATTTTCTCCTGCAATTAAAAACTTCTCCCTGCAATTGAAATTCTCTCATCCAGTCAAAGTTTAAACCACCTCCTCTCAGCCCCCAAGGTTATCCCAAACCCCATCACCTGTATCTGCTCTGTGGAAACAAGCCTGGTGCTGACGCACAACCTTCTCCTGTGAAGAGAAACAAACTATTTTAATAAATCTGTTGTTTCGGTTTATTTTATTGTATTCTGAGGGATTTTCCTGTGCCTCCTCAAGGGCAATGCAGAAGGGGCTGCCTGCCCAAGGCCATCTGCCCACCCACTCAACCAGGGGTTCCCCTTCAGGTCCACCTGGCATCACTTCACCCTCTTTTCCAGCATTTCCAGATTTTTTTCTCAGCAAGGGAGATGGAATGTCCAAAAATGCTTTTTTTTGTGTGTGCAGTTGGGGAAAACACTGCTGAAGATCGCTCTGTTCCAGGATATCAGGGCACCCCAGAACAGCCCTCAGGAATTCTACGAGGATGAAGTACTGTTCCCTTCAGTCAGTTTTATAATTTTTTACTAGAAAAATATAAAAAAAAATAAGTGTTTGAGCAATTAAGCTACCCAGCTGCAGGGTTTTACCCTAAAACTTAATTTATTT
>VYZT01019625.1:0-18522 GCA_013400735.1 Pomatostomus ruficeps | reverse complement strand
ATTGCAGAAAATATACCCTGTCCTAGCTGGAACCAGGACAGTGCTATAACATCAAACATTAAAAATCCAACAAATCAATATGACAAGAAATTGGCAGAATGGTAAAAAAACCCCTAGTGAATGTATTATGAATAACATTAAAAGCTTGAATTCTGTGAAATCAGTGGGATTTTTACCATTCAACATGACAAGGTTCCACTGAAACAGAATATTTTGTTGTCTTTTGATATCTATAATTTATTTATACTGTGGTACTATTCAGAGGCTTGGTATTTTATTCATAGAAGAGTTGTGAGTCCCAAAAGTAATTCAAAAGTTTACACAAATGAGCATTGGTTGTATTTTGTCTTATTATTCATTATTTATTAAGGCTTTCTTGTAGCAATGTCATGTATCAACTCAGAGGACAAAAACAATGTGACTCAGGGAGTGACACCATATTTCATGTAAGTGAGCACAGAAAAAACTATCTAAAAGCTGAAATTTATTTGCATAAATTATTTGGTGAATAATTATGACTCACAAGAACATTGAAACAAAATCTGGACCATCACAGGAGACGGCAATGAAAAAAGCAGCCGAGAACAAGATAAATTATCCTGTGCAGAGTGCTGTAGTGCCACAGCTGAGCTGCCGCTGTTCTTCCAGCTACATCACATCAGGCTGTCTCGAGTCCTTTCAAGTTGCTACAATTGCT
This sequence comes from Pomatostomus ruficeps, assembly GCA_013400735.1. Taxonomy (NCBI): domain Eukaryota; kingdom Metazoa; phylum Chordata; class Aves; order Passeriformes; family Timaliidae; genus Pomatostomus; species Pomatostomus ruficeps. Next base: position 17,825 of record VYZT01019625.1, on the reverse strand, counting down.
GCTGTCTTGTCTAAATAAACCACTTACAACAAATGATTCAAACCATTCAAAATCTCAGAACACATCAGTTTAAAAATGGATACTAACTCCAGCATTTTCAAACTGTCACTCCTTACTATGGACTTTAAAAATATTTTTAATTAAATTATAATCATAGTAACAACATAGAGACAGATGTTTTACAAAATACAGAAAAAGAAAAACTAAATTAAAACCTGTGAGTTATTTTTTCTCTGTGGTACTCTCATTTGAAACATGCAAAGTAAGACCAGGAATTAATTTTCTGCTAGCAATTTCTCCAGTTTTCTTTTCTCATTTTCTTAGGTTTCCCTATGGCTGAATGGCAGTAGTATAAACTAGATTTAGAAGGAACTACCACAGTTTGGTGCTATGTGATGTCCTGCTGGGTTTCCTATGTGAAGTTGCCATTCAACCAAGAAAGTCAAATACAGTGTAATAAATCCAAATACATTTTAAATGCCCAGCCTGATTTCCATATTATTGGAGAGAAACACTGCCATTTTCTTCTTCAGACTGAAATTCATTTAAGAGAGGAAACAAAATCTGCAGAAAATGAGGGCTCTAGCTGGATTCTACATAGAGTACCTCCCACCACACCCGACATCCCAATTTCTGCCACTGGTTATCACCAGGTGTTTAAGAAAGAAAATGCAGAAAATAGATATATTTACATTACTATCTAGAGCAACATGAAGTAGAGATAGAATTTAAATTATGTGGACATTGGTTCCTTAAATGGAACACAAAACTTCTCTTATATTACTTAACTTTTCCCTTCGTGGAACATAAGCTTAACACAGCCTTAGGTCAGGATAAAAATATTAAAGACTACATCTTCTATTGGGTGTCTGCTTCCACTTGAGAAAGCCTCCTTGCCAGGAACAAATGCTGACAATTTGATCTGCTTTGGGATCCACTCAAGACTCTGCTTGCCCAGCTTTTGCTCTGAATTTTAACATTACGACTGACCAATTTATACTACTAAAATGGTGATTTGTGTTTGAGCTATATTTTCAAGTTGTGCTTTTCTCTCTCCTTTTTTTAATATTGTTTTGTTTTGTTCTACTACAAAATCATTGTAGCTTCTACTAAACGAGTTTTTGAATAAGAAAAATTTGTGCATTTCTGAAAAAACCAAGGCTTTTTCATTAAATTACCCTCAATGATGCAATGTTTGACTTACTCCATTTGGGATTTGGTTGATGCTGAGTGAACTTGCTGATCTACTACAAAACATATTGTGAAAACTCAGCAAGTACCCTAGACCTACAATGCTTCTGTTCTCTTATAATGAGATTATGAAAGTATTTATCTCACAGAAATTTCATAAAAATCAACACACCAAAGAATGGGGGTAATGTAAATTACAGTAGAGAGAAGATAGACAACGGTTTGGACAAAAAATGGAGGAGAAAAAAGCTATTTCTGGGCTAGTGCCAAAGGGCCTCAGTAAATTATATTCAGAAGTAGGCTGAACCTAATTTCCTTGTTTGTTTTAAAAGCCTCGCTGAGGATTTATGTTGCTTGCAGTGCTTGTTGTCAGTAGTTTCAAGTGGCCATGTCCACCCAAACTGCAATAAGATTTCAGTCATGGAAATATCTTTTTTTTTTGTTTTCGCAGACTAAAACATTGTCTGTAGCTCCATATATATATTATTGTAAAAGGACAGAAAAGTTCATATGTACCTCAGGATTTTGTAAAAGTAGACTTTTGAAAAGCTTGAAATCATTATAAAATCTTTCCCAGATTTGTGTTTGTTTTTTCAAATGCCAGTGAGGGTCTGTATACATTATAGAAGTATATAAAGCAAAACACCCTTAAGTATTTTTTATTATCCTAAGACAATTTACATTGAACTCAGCATCAAATCAAGCTCCCTAGGCATTCTGCTTGTTTTCAGAAACAAGTCCTGCTGCAGGGTACCACCAAGAGCATGTTGGCTTTTGTATGGGCATTCAAATAATTTTTAAGTACATGATCCTCTTTAAAATGTAACAACCATAGAACTCATTAATTTAGGTCATCTGACACAGACGTAGCTATTCCTGCCTACTTTGGCCAGTGTTGCTACAAGAACTTCTCTTCAGCCTTATACCTCTACAAGAGCCAGACTTTTGTAACTACTGTACAAAGGTTAAGGTTAGTTCACAGCAGCAGTCTGTTGTACTTAACTACTATGTCTGCTGGGTTGTGCTCTTTCCCTCTGGTTTTGGAAAGTATGAAAGAGGTGAACAGAGAAATTTGACAGTCTCCTTGTTCAGCATTGCTTGAACATGGTTAATATCTGAAATAAAAAAATGTATTTACAGGAAGACAATAAACTAATAGAATGCTGGTTTTATTCCATCTACAAACACCGTGCTTAAGTTTATTTGTTAGATGTCTCTGAGCATTTACTCAGTGAGAAAGATCATATTCATCCAGCCAAAGTTCCTCAGCCCTGGTTCATTCTCGGGTTTTGCCTCTACTTGTCCAAACCCATTCATCAGGTTTGTGAGGACACCAAGCCCAACCTTTTCAGCCCGACAGTTATGTCATTGCCATTAATGGCACTCAAATGTTTGCTGAGGTGTGACCGGTCTTCAGTATATCTTCCTTCTTTGTTTGTAACTTTAACTAAAAGAATTTATTTGCAAAATAAGTGCATAAACCCAGTCTATTTTTCTGCTTTGCTGAACCTCAACTCAGAGCAGCTGCGTGCTTCCCTGTGTTGCCCTCCATCCTTAATATCTGTTCCTCCCATCTTTTCATCCATTTTTTAAATAATACCCATCCTGTCTTCAGTTTGTTTGTATTTGGTCACTGTCTCAAAGGACGTATTTTATTGCAAGAAATCCCTGCATGCAGGTGTTCTTGAAGGGACAGTTGCCTGCCAGCATCTTTCCTCTTTGAGCCGCAAGAGAAATGAGGTGAAATGGCAACACTGCCCTGTACTCATTATAGGTCTGTGGAATTTCATCTTTACCCTGTCTCATTCTTTTCCTTCCTTGAATCACAAATACTGATGGGAGACAGAGAAAAATTGTGCCATTCACACACTCACCACAAGTAGATACAGTAAGATAAGAGTTCAATTATCCAGAGAACATTACCCCCATGCACCTTGTCAAAGGCACCAAAGGGAAGCAGCAGACATCTTGGCTGAGCAGATGGTGCTGCCTTAAAAGGCCATCAGAGACAGAAGAGAGGACTGGGAGAATATTGACTATGTGTCAATTCAGGAGGCAGCGGGACTGATGTACTGTTCATGTTGACATAGTTCAATGATCTTTTCTACACTGTGACAACCATGCTAATCCGCTGTGCAAGCCTGACATGCTTATTCACCCCAGCCTGGCTTCCCATGTAAAAAACCTGCATAAAAAACCTCTAAGAAACAGTGTTTTGTTACAACGTTGCTGTTTTGGGGATGAAATACACTTAGCCATCCTTCCATAGGAAAATAAGGCAATATTCAAACACCGTAACTTGTCAAAAAACTAGAACAAAGTATTCCTGTGGCAATCCCCATGTTAGACTAGCAAAATAAAATCGCATGTCTTGTGTATAGGAAAGAAATTCAAAATGTTTTTAAGTGTAAGAATTCTGTTCATTCACCATTCAGGGAAAAGAGCTTTCTCACGGGGGAAAGAAAAAAAAGCATTTTTGTGTTGATCTGGTTATATGTGGAAAAGAATCCTACCTGTTCTTGGCACAGAGTGAAAAAGCAATGTAATTCAGCTGCAGATGATAAATGACCTGGAGAAAAAAAGCTGAAAAAGAGAGTCATGCACTACAGGAATCCTCTTGTATGTACAGGATTACTCCTTTACTCACTATTAAGCATTCTGATTTGGAGGAGAATAGATGAAGCACAATACAGCTGCAACAAGATTCAGTATGTAAATTGCTCAGGGCAAAGATCAAGTCAGGGTTTTTTGTATTTACACATATCGCAACCACCACTGGAATTTCTGAAGACTAATATAACGCAAATATTGCTGCTTCTAGTACTACTTACATGGTAGTAAATGCTATGAAACCACTTACAGGAAACAGAAAACTGATAAAAAAATCTTCTGTAAAGAAATAGAAATTAAAAATGGTTGTAAATTACATGGGATATATTGAGATTAGAGCACTTGGCTGTTTAAGGTTCCTCTCTCCTTTGGATCATTGTTGAATTAAGCTTAGAATGGCAGGTAAGGGGGCTGACATAAAATGTTGAGCCTACTATCATGAGAGCTGTATCATCTATTTTATTATGGAAAGAGGTTAAATTATGATCAGGAGTGATCCCTTCAGCCCAGGCTAACATGCTGTATCTGGCATAGGTGCATAACTATCAACAATTCCCTGTGCAATCCTGACAGCTATCCCTTTAGTCTTGTGCACAACCTTGGGATTGTGAGTGAAAAAGCCTCAGCTTTGGGATTGTATGGATCTCTGGTCTTCAGCATGGCTTCATTCTGATTCTTGGGTTTTCAGCATCTCCAAGCGGCTCAGTGTTGCAGCCCAACATTTATGGCTGAAATGATAGAGCAGAGTCACAACCAGTCACAAAACTGGGATAATGTCTTATCCCTCCAAATTTGAATTTTTGTCATGCTGACAATGGGCTCACTATTCAAACCAGACTGAGCCTGGACAGAAATAGCCATTTCTGTATTGGTGGACATTTCCAAAGGCAGGTCTGAAGTCACACCCTTTCTTGAGATAAACTTCCCTGCCTGAGGAATGAGAGCTCCACCTGCTAAGCTCTAAGCAGCTTTTCTTGCCAAGCACTAGACCCAGACTCTTAACAGCTTCTCTCTTTGATGTGGTATTGTGTCTTATTCCTCCCCACTCCCTCCTTCCAGACCTGTTACCCCTACAAGTATCAAGTGACACCATTCCCTCCAGGCATTAGTTTCTCAACTCTGTGTTTATCCCATTCCCCATGTTATCCTGGAATGTTGGTACTTTCCAACATTCACCATTCTCCCAAGCTTTTAGATGGATTAACAATAATAATAATAATAATAATTAACAATCCCCTCCTCCAGTCTTCTCTTATCTGTGTCCCATTTCATTTCAAATATGCAACCTGGCTAATATGCTGACATGAGACTTGTATGTCATGCTGACATGCTGTAATCTTGTAGAGGAGAAATGAAACTGCATCTTATTGTTTGGAAATTAAAAAGCGTATATTCTTCCCTCCCCCCTCCATATTTCCTTGCCAGCTTCCAATTTGATTACAAGCTTGGTTTTTTGTCCTTCTTGCACACAGCACTCTCTTGAAAGATTCTGTGCACTTTTTTGGATGCAGAAAGCTGTAATGTTCCACCCACTGCATTGCAGTTGTGATTGAGAAATAGTCTGCAAAATATATGGGACTCCCGGAAGATCTGAGACACTACCACAAATATATATAATGTTAATATCCTATGATAATGTTCATTTAGGAATCATATATGAAGGTAAATAGTGGCCGTATTGCTCCCTACAAGGACTGTACTTTAATCCTTTATTTGAAGAGGTGCACTGTGTTTTTATTTCATTTCAGTTTGATTTTCATGAAAACATCTAGCTGCTTATTCCTTGGTGACTGGTCTCTTTCTGAAAAAAATCATTGTGTAAAAATATGCTTTATGCCCAAAAAGCAAAGCTTGTCTTCACTCTGAGCCCAAATGAGGGAAATGCCCATCTCAGAATGGTTCTCTGTTTTCTTCGCAAGACTGGCTTGTGAGCCATCCCTACATGTGGTATAGTGAAGCTTACAAAAAAATCTTCTCAGAAACAACTACCCTAAAGCAGCTCTCAGGGATCTGAAGAGTAAAGCCCAAGCCATTACAAAAGGTCAAGAGGTGGATATAATACTGTAAAAAATATAAAGTCACGAGCTCAGATTTTCTCTGAAACATAGGCTACAATCATAGGAAACAAAGAAACCACCTAACTTAATTGTGTTGTCAGCAGATGAAATTTTCAGGTTTCATACTTTTCATGTACTCCAAAATTATTTTTCTAACAATATGAATATCATCCTAGCAACTGATGGACCTAGGCATTATATGTTAATTTAAAGAAGATTTTCTTAATTGTATTGCAGAAGTTTAAAATTAAGAAGCCACAGTACAAAGAGAAAGAGCTTTAAGCAAGTGTCTTGCTGGAAAGGGAGGGAAGGCAGAAGGAAAGGGAAGGAGTTGAAGGAGGGAGAGAGAGGGAGGGAAGGAGGGAAGAAACGAAACTCCCTCTCTTAATTTCTGTCTCTACCCATCCCCACCGAAGCAGAAACTGATGTAATAGTTAGAGATCTTTTTTCCAGAAAACTTGCAATAGATTTTGCTTCCAAAAACTCTTATACCTGCTACACAGAAGAATGTTATAACAACAGAATTCATGACATATTCTTCATTCTGTATTGTCTATTTGAAAAACTAGCTCTGTCAAGAACTAGTTTATTATGTGAAGAAAGTGCTCACTTTATTTTCTGGCTAGACACAATTCATTGTTTTCCTATGGGTGATGACAGATCTCCCCCCTGTTACAGCTGAAAGCTGGAAAACAGCTATTTGATGCTGTTAGGAAAAAACCCTATAAGACAAGTGGAGAAAATGTAAGCCTGATTTAGAAACTCCTCCAGAATGTGAACAGCAAAAAGATGTTTCTTTACAGATTAGTGGGGTACTACAAAACAAATCTGAGTGAAAGGTATTTCAACATTCAACTCTTTCTTATTTATAGAAATAATTTTGGATGTGTCTTTTGTGTGTTATGAAAAGATTTCTAAGTGCAAAGCATAGTTTGGGGTTTAGTCTTTTGAGGCTTATAGTCCCTGCCTGTAAGAATAAGATAATTATAACTATATATATAACAGGAGTATTTTATGTTTGTTTGATATAGTAGATTTTACATTATTTGATATTTATATATATATGTGTCTTGGAGTGATTTTTTGCTCTGTATTTTTCCTATCGTCTGCTTAGGCCCAGGAATGGGTCCTGTAACCTTGAGCTAGCAGGAGAAACCTGGCATGGTTTGTTTTTATCTCTTTGAGACAAATTGCAAGATTTTTTATGTTTTTTTCCCCCAGTAGTCTGTCTGGCTGTGATGTAGGACAGAGGAGTTTTTTTTCCTTTTTCCCTTCTCACTGGAATTGCAGTTTCTTTTGGGTTTTCCCCCCTCTTTTTGGACTGTTCAGCTTGTTTTTTTTCCCCATCTGAAAAACCAGACCATCTCCGGGAGAGACAGTTGGCGGGACCCTCGCCAGGAGCTGCAGGACCTCCCGGCCCAGCTGGGCCAAACTTTCAGGAGGAGCTGAACCAGAGAAAGGGGAGACTCTAAAATCCACCATCTTTCTCCACAGCAGAGGTTTACTGTCTAATATTATTCAGTTTTTTTCCTTGTGCCTGCGTGCACTTAGCTTGTTAAATAAACAGTTCCTTTTTTTTCGCTTCTCTCCAAGAAGTTTTTCATTTTGAGCCTTGGCTGGGGGGAGGGGCCAAAATTCTACCTTTTAGAGGAGACACCCTTTCGGAGTCTCCTCCCAAAATCTGTCTCAAACCGGGACAGTATGTGTTCACCTATGTAGAGGTCTCTAGAGAAAACTAAGTATTACATTTCCTGCTTTATATTATGTCATATAGTCTTTATATTCCTTCTTATTAGGTGATGAGCTGCTCTTGAATCTTCTTGAAAAGTCAGGAAACCATTACTGGGGGATGGTGGTAACAGTAATTCAGTTGTGATTCAAATTCAGAAGACCTTTTAGTCTCCTATTTCTATTCATGAGGTAAAATGACTATATAGAAAGTTAGAAAGGTGAGCATTTGCTCTCAAAAAGCATTACATGTTTTGAGTTAATATTATAAAAAAGGCTTCTTAAGTGAAGTGCCAGGGCATTCTACAATTAACAGATAAAGTAGAATTCAATATTTATTGCCTTTGGTATGAAAGCTGATGAGGGATTCACAGATATATTGGCAATACTTTGCAGAATACATAACATCCTTCACCAGGAATAATCTACACACCTAATTCAGTCTTTCTCTTTGAAAGAGACCTGGTGATGAGAAACCTGCCTTTAACAATTGTTTTAATTTTGAAAGATTATAGAGTGATTGGAATAAAAGCAGTGAAATTATAACAGGCTTTTCTTTCTCTCTATTTGGATGTTGAAGCGAACATTCAACACTGATTTGAAACAGATTTCTTAGAATACTTGGAAATCTTGCCAGGTATTTATCAGCTTGACCAAACCCAGCACAGTATATCAGAAAGAAAATCCTATTTGATTTTTTGATTATCCTTCTCTTGAAGAAGGATTCTTGTCTGGGTGGCTTGACAGACCAGAACCACAGCAGTTGTCTATTGGGTCACATTCTACAGTTGTTTGCTACTTTAAAACAACAGTACATATAAATGAAGCAAAAATGAAAATACCTGGGATCTGAGAAAATCTAAAGAGTGAGGATTAAGATTTTGCAAGTAAACAAATAAAGCTGGCATATATATTTTTCTCCAGAAAATATTTGTTCCTAGAATTTAATGTGTATTTTAAAAAGCCATTCATACATTCCTCAGTCATCTACAAGAAAAATTCTATGTGGAATCATTATGGAGTAATGCCTTCGTCTGTTAATCAGTGAATGATTCATGTATATGAGCAACTTAAAAAGTAAAGTGTGCAGATTTAAGTACATATCCCCTCAAAACATCTAAAATTATTTCTCAGCACAGACAGCCAGGGTACCTATGGCATCTTTTTTGTGCCTGTATATACCTGTCAGCAATGGATGATGATCTGTGGCTAAGCCAAGACCTAAAAGATACTGACAATAATTTGTCTCGCCTCTTCATTTTCCACTGTAACCCCCATGCTAGACTCTGTTTACTGGTGTTTGCTCTTTTCCATTTTTTCCACAAAATGGCAGCATCTATTTATGTTCTCCCTTTATCTTAAAGTATCAGTATAGTGCTACACTAAAAGCTCTGATGAGCCCTCAAAATACTTGAAATTTTCAAAGTGTTTATTTCATTAATATGAAATAAATCTGGGGTCTCACATCGAGATAATTAGTAAGCTGATCTTTTGGTCCCATCCATAATCACATCTCTGTTCAGACATATAATGAATTATATCTTCAAAACCAAGCTTTTCAATTTCAGCTACAAAAACTTAACATAAAACACTGACACCATGGAACAATTTCTGTGTTTTCCAAACCCCCATTTTCCTGCACACATGCACGAAGGCAGAGGATATAATTTTTTTAAATCACAAATATAGGCAGCAAGGTTTGCCCAAAATAATTTCAAATATGCTTTAATGAAAATAAAGTGGTTGAAGCATGGCTTTCCAATTGCAGCCCCATTAGAAACATCAACTGTAGCACACTTTCACAAAACAAGCTTTCGAATAAAAAATTAGCTCTGAGTTTAAAAAATCTTCAGCAAAATACATTTGCCATTCAGTTTTCAATATCTGTTAATAAAATAGATGTGAGAATGCATGAGGAAAACACTGAATACAGTCAGATTTTGAGTTAACTATTTATTCTGATTAATTAAAAAATTGCTGGTGTATTCTGTGGCGGGGGGTTTAGATCCTTGATATACAACAAGGTTCAAAAATTCTTCCTAATACAGAGGAAAAGAATGTGAAAGGAAAGACCTTGGTGCAGCTTAAAAGACAATTTTAAGCTAAATTCTGTATTTAATGCTAATAAACATGCCACATTAATGCCACAAGAAGAAACTCGTATGCAAGGCTTTCGCATGCAGAAAGCAGCAGACCAGCTTTCCATGGCTACTGCTCCTTGCCTTTCACACCCGCCTCGTCTGCCAACTGGATCTATCTTGAAGGAGAGACCTTAAATCCCCGCAAGCAGACTGCAAGGCACATGCAGTAGCAGCAGTGTACTGACATTTGCTAAGCACCAGCGTCCCTCAAGTGACTGGGAGCGAAGCCATTGACGTCACTGAACAATAGGCAAAATATTTCCTCCTCCTCCATAGTCCTGAACTGTAAACACCCAGCTTGCACACAGCAGGCTGAACATTTGGGGAGAGGCGGAGAAGGAGAATGTGAAAAACTCTCAACTGATGCTGCTGAAAACAAACAGCTGTTCCTGCATAACCAGTCTCTCCTTATTCCTTCCATTTTGCTGTGAGGATTGCTGGTTCCCTCTTAGTGTAGGTCACACAGTAAAGAAGATAAAGCTAAAATAAACTGTAAATAAAACTGTCTACTGAACTCACAAGGAATTTTTTGAAGTAAAGTGCTTAATATTAATTACAAGTTAAAAAAAAGCACACTCTTTTTCTCCCTCTTTCTGGCTCTGTTATGGATAACTGCAATATTGTAACAGTCATCCATGTATTTTGGACAAGGTGTGGTGGAGTGAATGTAAGTGGATTTCCAACTCAGTCACCATCTCTCTCCATGCAGCTACATTATTGCAAGCCAGAGAGAAAAAAAAACCTGGTAGATCAGAATTATAATTACAAAATCACATAGATCAGTATATACTCTAGATTTGCTGTAAAGACTGGTTTTAATATCTTGAATTGTAGAGTTATGATTATGCCATAGCCAGAAAACAAAAGGACAGAGCTAATCTTGAAAATGGAAATCTCACTACAGCTTCTTGTGACGACATTAAAAAATACTGATGTATGAAATCTTTAGGATTTTCCAGGTTTTTGACAGAATATTGTACAGCAGTATGAACAGTTAAACAGTTCTGGAAAGCTGTAAATCCAGGGAACCTAATTCAGCTCTTTTCCTTGTAGCCTCTTTGATGCAGCTACAATCCTACAACCATCCCTGTTTCTAGAGCATTCCTTGGAAGATCCCTGAAGTGCAGGAAAAGGAGACCACTAGAAACAGGGAGAAGTGTGGTGCTGAAAAGAGGTCAGAAACGCTGTATGTCTGAAAAAGCTCAAGAAAACCACTGAATCAGGGAGCCCTGGAAGCTTCTGTAGGCCATTTTGGGGAATACACCAACTTATTTGGTCCATCAATGTGAACTAGAGAAATGAATCTCACCAGCAGTCCTCAACCTTGGATTCAAAAGCCAACATTGGAAGAAACCCTCAGAAATAGCTCCATAAAGATATTAGTTTTCTTTTTAAAGCCTTGTCTGAAAAAATCAGCTTGATGTGCCTGGAAAGGATTTTTGAGTGCCAAAGAAAATTCTTGTGTCATCTAATTGTTAACTGAATAATTATGTCTATGGAGGTCAAAGCAATTCAGACAACCATAATGTCTGTCTTTCTTTTGCCTCATTTAGGCTCTTCTCACTTTGTCCAAGGGGGTGAATAAGCCCCCATGGACATACTTGTTCTCAAACTAAGACCAAGGAATCAACCCCATCAACATGTTCTGCAGAAAGCAGCACATAAGAGCCAGGGAGAGGGACCTTTCTTCCCTCTCCAGCGCTGCTCTCTGTTGAATGAGGCTGTAGATGGCACATCACATTTGCAGCATATATTGATTTATGATTTCAAAGTGCTGAACAAACAAGTAATTTTTTTTCCAAACAGACCATAAGCAATCGCTCATTATCCCCCATTTAATATGCAGGAAAAGTAGGTGGGCAAATAACCTAGTTTGCTGTTCAATTACTCTAGTGGGCCATGGTGCTGCACTAATGCTGCTTTGTGTCCAGCTGCTGTGCTTGTGCTGAATTAGCTGTGCTGCTGAAAGTGTCCAGCTGAAAAAAGAACGAACCTTATCACCTCTCCAGAGCGAGCAGCAACAGCACGTGACTAATTGCACTTCTGGGGCTTGACACCTACTGTTCCACATGTTCTGCTCCATTTGTCGATGTGCTGGCACTGAACCTCTGCACCGTCTGTGCTTTCACACAGAAAACAGTGGCTGAAATGTAACTTCTCATCTTACCAGGGAAAAGGCATGTGGAAAAGTAACACTTTGCTGGCCTGCTTTCCTTTTTTTCCTCTTTGTCATTTTTGTCTTTGCATGGGTTACTCTGTGGTCAAATACTGTCCTTCTGCTGAGCTAGGTGGCAATATCAAAATAAGTAGTGAAAAAAATAGGTAAAAATAGCTTAAATGAATACATTGTTGGCTGACATGACCATTTCAGACAAATATGTGTAATACTAGCATAAAATGCTAAATTTCTGATCTGATCAAATCTCACTTTTTCTTTACGAACACCTGAACAACCACCTGCAATGCAAAGCACTGCACGCCTCATTGGGGACTGGAAAAGCCTTGTACAGTTTTGGGAAGCCAAGTATGATGAGATATATTTGGAAACCTGTGTTTAGTGAGTGTAGCCTGTGCTGCACAGCTGAGAATGTCTCAGTTCTTTGTGTATGCCCCAGTTGTATCCTAGCCCCAGAGAGGTGTTCAAGCAAGCGTCTTTAGGAATATTGTTTTCCACAGGAGGAAAACTCAGGGAAAACTCAGGCATATGGGTTTGAATGAGGCCAAGACCCTAGGACAACCTGTAAAAATATTTGCCACTCAGTCTTATGTCTATCTTGGCATCTTCCTTGAGAAGTACTATTGCTGGAAGCCAAGTGCAAACTAAGAGAGAGTTACATACTCTTTGGGGAACAGCCTAAAAGAACAGCCTGAAATGTTAAGTACATTTACTTCATTCATAGTAATGCATTTTTTAAGCATACCTCTACGCAAACATTTGTGCATTTAAGTTTTGCTAGCACAAATACTCACAGAAAATACATCTTATTTTGATTGCTTGCCCACACTGATGTGAATATCATTTGATACATTCTTACGCTTGGTAACTTCCAAGGTTTTCCACCTTTTCCCCTTCACACAGCTGAAAATATATTTCTCAGTAAATATTGTATATAGGACACACAAACATTTTAAGCTATTCCCTGAACATGTGTGTTGAAGAAATTAGGGATAGGGGAAGGAGGGACAGAAAGAAAACCAAAGGAAAACTTCCCTCACTGAAGGAAACATGCCTTTCGCATTTTGGTAACTCCATGTATAGCTAAATGGATTTTACACAAATTTGCCTTCAGGCAGAGCCTGAGAAGAGAAAATGCTGTGAAAATACTGGGGAAACTGCACTGTAATGAAGTGTCCTACAATTTTAACTTCAGTGTATTTGTATAAAATTAAAAGTTAACAGAACATAATATTTTCTCTTGTTCCCATCTGAGCTAAAATGAAAGTGTAATATATCAAAAAGACTAAAAGCAGCATTTTCCCTTCCATTAATTAGACCTGTGACAATCAGAAAAACCAAAGGTAAAGCTAAGCCATGTGTATAATTCAAAATATAAGCAGATTCTTATGCACAAAGTGCCAGGGAATACTTTGGTAAATAGCATCACTGCACTCCCAGGAAACAACACCAGAATCATTGCATGGCTAAATTTTCAAAGGCTAATGTACCTTTAAACAACAATCTATAGAAATTAGTTCTATAGATCCTACTTTAGGATCTACCATGTTATAGGCATGTCAGTCATGTTTAATTATGGCTTCTCTTTCTTTAATGAGTCCTTCAAGCAGTCATAAGAGGGAAGTTTATTAAAAACAGGTCTCTATGTGTCCATAAATTCTGGGCATGCATTGGTTAATTATTTAAGTATCCTTATTAGGATTTGGTAATCTGAATTTGTGACTCAGATTGTGAATTTTGGCAAGTATGGTACAAGCAGAGGTCTAGACAGAATGTATGTGAAGCAGGTATTGATATCTAAAGTGACTGGAGAAAAAAAGTCCTCTTCACAAGATAGAGTTTTGACAAGGAAACCAAAGTATTCTCTTGAGTATCTTCTCAAATTTCTCTGGATGTCACCTTGAATCCATATTGCTGTTGACACACAAGAATTTGCTGATTGGGCAGTATTTCTGGTCCCTATGTAACAGGTAGGTATTCCCAGCACAAGTACCTATGTTGTAATCATGAAGTGCACACAGCAGGTAAAAAAGCTAATATAGTATAGAAGTGATGGAAATTAGATCAACAAAGTTAAAAATCAAAGACAAAATATATACTTCTTAGCTGTGGGTTTTCTAAATACTGCTGATATGCTTGCCTCAAAATTTTATGCTCAAGTTCAGAAAAACCTCAAGATCTGTAAAAACAAGGCAGTATGCTTTCTACTGCTTGGAATAATCAAGCCCAGTGGAGATATTGGGAGAAACATTTTGTTCATGCTTCAGTTTTTAGGAAAGTCTAGTGGCAACTTAAGTGAATGGATACCTAACAAGATGTATTCAGAAAACCTTAGCGAACTGTAAAAGAAAAGTTAAATTCAGTCTTTCATTGAGGACATAAGTTAGCTTTTATCCAGTAACTACTGAACTGTAGAAACTTGATTATACATCCGTTGAAGTCAGTATAGCTCTGACACGTTAAGGAAATTAACACAGGTAGGCCTATTGTTCTCACTCTAACTAATTGCAAGTTTAAAATTAAACATTAATTAAAGAACACTTTAATGTCCTTCTGCAACAGGAAGAGAATTTGTTCCTACAAAACTTCCATTATTCACAGCTCTTTATGTAAGCAAATCTTTTCTGGCCCCATGTTGTATGTGGTAGGTCACAGAAGACAAAATTTTATAGTGAGGACAGTGGCTTTAGCTCAGAGAATCTTACAACACAGTCACAGTGATTACTTTGTACCAGGGCAAATTGGTGACATTTTCTTTATTATGGATAGTAAAGAGGCAGAGACCTACCAAGCAAACCTCCAAGGAAATCTTATGCAGCCTGTAAATATTTGCTATTTTAAAAATTCTCCCAATATGTAGCAAAAAAGAAATAAAATTAAATTAATGTAAACCCCAAGAAATTCCATGTTGTACACAAATGAAAAACTAATAAAGGCTAAGATGCTGACATGCAAGGTCATAGCAGCTGTTCTAAGACTTGGCTTACCCCCAAGGTTGCCTTGACATGTCTCATGTTATTTATAATTCTGAAAGTTAAGAGAAGATTTATTTATTTAATAGGAGGCTCAGTCTATTGCTCGTGAGCTACTTTAGTAGAAAGTACTGATCTACATCAAAGGGCAATGCTTATGGATGGCTGAAACTATAAAGCAAGCAAAACAAAGCAGACTGGAAGCTCACCAGGGCTTTTGAGATGCATCGGTAAAGAACAACATACTCCTTTTGGCTGCAGATTCACTCTAGATTTAGATGAAGGACGTGATTTCATCCAACATTTTCATGGTTAATTTGCAATCAGGATGTTTGTGTAAAGTAAATAGCTGGAACTGGAAATTTGATTCTTTGCTTACCAGTAATATCTCAAACCTGAAATGCATTTCAGGAGTTTAGCTCAGAACCTAACTTATACACAGCTAGCGTCTTACACTTACATTTAGAACTCACTTGCTATCTTTCTCCTAACCCTTATTATATATTGCCATCAATGCCTTTTGCACAAATGCAAATTAAATAGAAAAGATTAGAAAATATTATGGAAATGTAAAATGCATTCACATATTTTAAAAAAATGTGAAAGACAACCATGTAAAACCACAAAAAAAAAGTATCTTGTGGGCTAATTCTAGAAGAAATTATAGTATGAGATCACATCATAATATGCTTAGAAAGCAGTCTTTGGAATATTTAGCAATTAGTCTTAGGAGCTATTCAACATCAGGGATAGACCAACACTGTGTATCACCCTGACCTAGCAACTGGTTCAGCTGATGAGGATGTGGAATGCAGTTATTCTGCAAGATACTGACTTAAGGAAAAAACCAGACAGTTCAATATCATGCCAGTATTTCTTTTTACTTCAGATTGAAGGTTCTCATTTTTTGCTATCCCTTCCTTCTTCAGTTTCTTTTGTTTCAGGACAACTGTATTATCTACAGAATTTTACTGCACAAACTGCCAGGTTTAAACTTAGTAAATAAAAAGAGTTTAAGAAAAGCAGACTCTAGATTTGAAGAAAACATGGACATTAAAAGAGGCACCTACAAAAAGAGACCAGAAAATGAAGATTCAGACAGCTGCATTTATTTTCTTTTCAAGCATTCTTGTCAAGAACTGCTGTTAGGTGAGGCACTGCTTTACTTGAATGCTGCTTTCAACTGAACTGAAAATTCTGCTGTTCTTTTCCTTTGTATGAAGGTAGCTATAAGAAGGAGCAACTTCATTAACCAGATTTCTGGAGGAAGCTCTAAGAGAAAAGAAGTTCAACCTACACAGTAAGAAGGATGTTCATTTAATGCTTGCCATATGCCACCAAAGCTGCTGAGGTTGAGATGCTGAACATCAAACCCTCAGAGTAGATACTATACATGAAAACTCAGGGAAAGAAAGTAATTCATAGCTATCAATAAAAGCTTTGAGTCTTACTTATTCCTAACCATCCATGCATTCCTAACTGCATCCAATTGCAGTCTCAAGCCATGTGATTTCCAACCTGCCACAGAACCCTAACATTTTGGGAGCATTTTCAGCTCTACAAAGGTCAAGAATCTGAAACAATATCTTATCTCACAATATATAGTTAAAGACATGAGTCCTTTGTGTGTCTGCGTATTTTTTTTTATTAAAACTGATAGTGTTGTGGATATCACAATGGATTTTATTCTTTTGACAAAAATATTCACCTAATCTTTTCCTCAGAGAAAAAGTGTTTGTGAAAAATGTATTTTAAATAAGACTTTTTGTAATTAAGGCATTCACAGTGTATCTTTTTTCTAGTTCAGAATTTCACATTTTATTAATTTGAAAGCACTAGAATATTTTTTGTAATGGCATGCCATTGTTAATCAAAAGGTCTCCTTTGTATTTCTTGGAACAAAGCTAAAACAAAATCACATTATGCCTGAAGAGGAATGCAAATGATCTCTCTTGCTTATTGCCTCTCTCATTTCAATTTTTTTAAATGAGTATTGAATTTTCTCTTCTGAATTATATTAAAATTCTGTTTTATATACATACACCTACCATTCCACTGCCCTCTGCTGGAAGGAATATATCCTATAGCCTATTCATGGAAAAGTAATCTGTGGTTGACTAGGGGCTGGCGTTTCTGGACCCAAAAACTGGGTGTTCCTCTCTTGGTGAAGCCTGCAAGCAGTGGGCTGGTACATCTACAGGCAGATGTTTGATCGTTATCTGTCTCCAGCACAAATAAGCATTCCATTTGAAAAAGTAAAAACACCAAGTTAAGAAAACGTGAAGACAGCACAGTTAAGTACCCAAAAGTTAGGAAATGCCATAGGTAAAGTTTCACATGGAGATGTGTCTCTAATTCCACGTTCATATACATTTACAGTGCAGATTTTATTTTTATGGAGGAAAACCCAATTATTTTTCTACATGGTTTAGGGGTGCTCTCAAATTCAGGTAGTTTATTCGGTATGGTTAGCCTTAGGTAAGGATTTGCCTGAACCCATTGTCTATATTAACCTCCCCAAAATAATGTCAGGTGCTTTTCTGATTTATGTTATTGAAACCAGCTGATCTATAAACATAAGGTGGAAATTAAATTAATTCATAAACAGGCTGAATACACAAAGTCAATTTGGATTATTTGAATAATCTTTTACTAATAAATGATTTTGCAGAATAATACATTAGGGTGCCACTGACTAATGAGTCAAATAACTATTCATAACTAGTATTTTGCATAAGTAAAGGACAACTAAAACAGGACATGCCTCACTTCAGGCATCTAGGTGGTTATGTGTGGCAGTGACCCAGCCAGCTGTCTCCATGGAAACTAAAGAAATAACTTGGATAGATTTTTATTCCCAGGATAGCGAATCTGAGGAAGATGGAGAAAGTATGCTTGAGGAAACCCCCTAATCGCCACATTTTAGACCTGTCAATCAAAGACCCTGTTC
>VYZT01019615.1:0-32085 GCA_013400735.1 Pomatostomus ruficeps | reverse complement strand
AGCTTTAACTAATAACATTTGATCAATACACTTATATGAGCATGATCTCCTCAAACTGCCAGCTGCCCTATGGCCACAAAGGGCAAGACAATATAAAAAACCAAAATTGACTTGTGCTAATTCCATATTAATTAAGCTTCTCTTGACCTGTCTTGTGTATTTTTAAGGAGACAATGGAAGATCTTTGCATGCAGAGCAGCAAACATGCTCTTTTGGGATAATTTCAATAATCTGACTATATCAGGAAGATTCATGCCCTGAATTCATGCCCTTAATCAAGTTGCAGCATGTTAGGGCAATCTAGAGAGGGTGAATAAAGCTATTATTCATTTCTGCATGAAAGCCAATATTATAGCTTAGCACAAGGCAAAGGGTACAAATTTATATGTGCTCAACTACAAGCCTTTTTTTCTTCCACTGTACAGAATATATGATCCCCATTTCTCTACATCCTATAATAACTTTTTAGGCTTGAAATATTTTCCACAGTTATTCACACATTTATTACCATAATAAATGTAAACTGAGAATCCAGCTATCAATAGGCCAATCTCTTAAAGGTTTGTTTATGACTGAGGTAAACACATCAACAAATACAAGGCTGTCAGCTTGTATGTTGTGCCCAAACACCATCAGCTAATGCCTCCACCTGAGGTAAGGCAGTGGCCAGTTATAGTGATTGATTTGGGCCCTTAGCTCCAAACCAAAGTCAGTTTCAGTTCATCCATCTTTCTAGAACCTCAGCAAAAAATGTTATTTGAAAATAAACACTGGTTCTTAGTCTCTTTCTTCTAAAGAGTAGCAGGGAGCTGATCGACGTGTCACTAAGTGTATCTCCATTTCGGCTGCTGCAGCAGCAGCCTCCTGGAAGCTGTTGCTGAATTTAGGTATTTTGTCTGTGCACAGTCCTTAGGTGCAGGTCTGGAGGAGGAGAGACTGCATTTCTTTCCAGTAGGACTGAAGAAAAGGTTTCTCATAAAGTCTGTTGAATGTAAAAAGCAGACTTTGATACTTAATCCCTCAGTCCAGCTGACCAACATTTGACTCTAGATCAGGAAGTGAAGGGAAAAGGTGTTTTTAAACCACTTTTTCAAACCCTGGAGTATGAAAGCAATAACTGCCAACAAATTAAAGCACTTGCAGGATAGCTCTAATCTATAGCAACATGACCCTGATCCTGCTTTGGGTGCTGAACACACAGGGATTCACAGCAAATCATAACCACTATCTAGACCTGATTTACAACAGAAATCAAGGACCTGGAATTGAAGTGACTCTTCATCCCTTGAGGATTGCTCTAACAAAAGAAAAAGGGAGTTAGTCACTGAACACTGTCCAAAGGCCTGGCCTCAACACAATTCTTTCAGAGCAGCATCTGTCTCTGCCAAATCTGTTTGCAATGATAGACTTGTAGCATCAAGTGTCTGTAAGTGCCTGAGTCAAGGATTAATTCTAGAGACAAGACTTAACATTTGTTAATAACTTAAGTACTTTCTACCATATTGTAGGGAAGCTGAATGACAGGGGAGATCCAAGCCTAAGTTTATTGGATGCAGAAGTTCACTGACCTCTGAGTACAGACTTGTGTCGTGTGCTGAGGTGAGGCTTCTCTCTAAAACATGTTTTGTGATGTTTCAGACATTCTTCTTTTTGCTCGATTATCTTTTAGTTTAGGAAATGATATTTTAAAAAAAGTTTCTCTTCTGCTGCAAGAACCTGAAATTCAGTCCACTTTTGATTTTGTTAGGGTTTTTTGGATATAGTTATTCATATTATGTTTTCATGAGTTTGACTAAAAGTCTCCTCTCAAAAAACATGTGAATCAACACTGCAGTTGGGTATTCAGACATGGGGGGTTATGAAGCCCTTTCTTCTCCATGTCCTTAGAGCTGCTTCTCCATAACTTGCCTCACTTGGACTACCCTCCCCCAGCCCCGACCAAACCAGAGGCAGGGGGGGCCTCTGAGACAGTGTGGGTTATTTGAGGACTCCTTCTTCAGAGCTTTATTGCTAAGTGAGGGCAGTTTACACTTGGGGAGGTATAGCAATTATTTAAAAGAAATAGCTTTTGATGGGGTC
Organism: Pomatostomus ruficeps; assembly: GCA_013400735.1. Classification (NCBI taxonomy): domain Eukaryota; kingdom Metazoa; phylum Chordata; class Aves; order Passeriformes; family Timaliidae; genus Pomatostomus; species Pomatostomus ruficeps. The sequence goes on along the minus strand of VYZT01019615.1, from coordinate 30,006 downwards.
TTGTTACCATAGAGTCTTTTCTGCTTTGCACGTCTTCATCGAGAACAATGGCAGCTTTCCAGCTTTTTCTTTTTTGACTGTGAATGGGCATACTCTTAAATCCAAACAAGCTAATTATTAGAAACTTCTGATGTAAGGACCTAAACAAATGTGATGAGGAAGCCACCAAAACTTTTGCTTAGCTTCACTATTCAGGCATTAGAAAAAGAATAAAGATTTCTTTGTGCAATTTGTTGGATAAATATATATTGTGAACTGCAGTCAACATTTTTCTTTAACATTTTAGGAGCTGATAATTGTTAACAGGAGGTCTTACAAGAGAAACTTCAATGATCTGGCTTACCTTCCTGGGCCACTGCTTGGCTTGTCTTGGTAGGAAGGTGTGGAGAGACCTCTGTTGAGAAAAGAGAGGATTTAGTACCAATTGAGAAGTCACCTCATACAGAGTGTCAAAAGTGACCTCATTGTAGCTGGTGCAGCCAGCTGAAGTCTGATGGATCCTGCCATACTTTTACTGGGTCAGATTTCTCACCTTTTGTTATTTGACCTTCTTTCTGAGAGCCTGGGTTGCCTAAAGGGGTAACAGGACATTCCCTTTCTTTGCCCTTTAATCCAATCACAGAGGCCTTGCTTTCTCACAGAGGGCTGGGATACACACTAAGGTTAGCTGAGCAGCTGTGAAAGTGAGGTGAAGATTAAGACTTCGACTCTAATCATACGTTTCAATATGAATGAAGCCAATAAAAGGGAGATTATCTTTCTTGCTACTTTTCAAGTTTCTTATCCATGAGGCAGCACTGTTTACACAAAACTTGATGCAGTTGACAAATCTTTGCCCTATCAGGTGTAGAAACCTTTGGTCTTCATCTTAAAATATATTTGGGGAGAGTAGGAAGGAAGGAAAGCGGAGAAAACAGTGAGGGAGAGAAAGTCAGTTTTGATGGTAGCAGATGCGAACATGTCAAGTAAGAAATGCAGAAGTATTCTTCTGGTTGTAGTCTGGCACTTCAAAGCAAGATGAAGAGGCATTTCAAAGAGGGTACACATGGATGAAATGTGCATGCAATTATTAGCATGATGACAGTAGGTTTCATAAGGAAAGTTTATTGTTTTTTTGTTATTGGTTCTTACTAACAATGGGTTCAGCCTCCTATCCTATGTATGAACTCCCACTCTTTCAAAATTTGCTTCAATGGATGGGGTGTCCAAAACTAGTTGAATCCTTTCAGATTTGAATACAAATCAGCATCTCATGGGAGGTCTAACCCAAGATTTAGGGTGTGTAGAGAAGTTGTACTCAGACAATACTTACACAGTACCCTCTTTGCACCTCTTACTGATGGATTTCTTTCTTCCTGCCCTCTTAGGATCAAAATCTTGTAAGGGTGGTGACACACTGGAACAGGTCACCCAGAAAAAGGATAGGTGCTTCATTCCTTGAAAACATTCAAGGTCAGACTGGATAGGGCTCTGAGCAGCCTGTTCTAGTTGAAGATGTCCTTGCTCATTACAGGGGAGCTGGACTAGATGACCTTTAAAGGTCCCTTCCAACACAAACCATTCTAGGATGCTATGAAGAATCAACACGCATTCAAATATAGGACTTTACTTCCTCACACTGTTACCAAAAGGACCAGGAGGAAGTTTTCCTGTCTATATAAACCAGGCAGATTCTACAGGACTTTCTGTGAAGGTCATGAATAGCCTGCCTTTGAAGTTTGCCAGGGACTTTTCACTGCTTTTCACCCAGCTAAACAGATATATTTCCAATCAGATCACAGAAGGAACTTTAGGAATTCAAAGCCTGAACATAGCACTGCATTTTGCCACAGTTCAGCTTGCAAATTATGTTGTAAGAACATAATTCTTGAAAAATGACATGTTGTCACACCCTGATCCCAGGGAAAACAGATTTCCAAGGAATTCAATGGAAAGGCTTTTGTAAATTCAAACTTGAGGCCAAAAGTAGAGACAGTCTAGTTTCTACACATTTTATGTCTGTGTGTCCCCAAACTCTTTGAAGAAAATTTTGAGAAGTGTGAGACACAACACAGAAGTTCTCAATCTGAACCAGACCAGCAGTTCTGCCCAGAGCCATTCCCTCAGCAATGGTCAAGACCACAAACTCTTTCTAAGGGAGAACCAGATGGGGGGCACAGAGAAGTCTCTGCCATAGAAAACTGCCTCATAACTTCTGCAAGTTAATTATGTCTTCTTTTTTTTTTCTTTGTGTTTTAAAAATGTTTACTATTGCAAACAGAAGTATCTTTAAATGCAAGTAATTATTCATTTTTTTTGCAACCTTTCTGTCTTGTGGAAAGGAGTTTCACAGATTCATTTTAGTCTTGAACAAAAAAAATCACCTATCTATCTATATATCTGTTGTTACTGGCTCTAAATTTGCTGCCTTCTGCTTCTAGAGAAGCTCCTTTACTATGATATCATGAAAGACACAACTGGAAAAGTTTCTCCTATTTACAGTGATCACTGTTTTCAAGAAGTGATACTTAACATACTTTCTACACTTGTCTAAAAGGCAAGAGTACAAATTTAAGCAGCCCAAATCCAAAGATGCTCTGTTTCTGTGTAGGAGTCAATGCAACTCCATGAAACAGACACTGCTGGTTTTTTGTTTGTTGTTGTTGTTTTTTTTTTTTTCCCAAAACAGTTAAACTATTTTGAAAAGCATCTGTAAAGTGACTCTATTCAGACCTGCCTTTTTACCACACTATCTGCATGAACGCATGTGTCCACACGCAGCTTAGATTTACAATTTCTGGCTTGATACTATGGTTAATTTTGTATCTTGATGAGATTATCACTTATTATTATTAGACATGATTTTCTCAGGTTTTTCTATGTTTTGCTTTTGTTCTGTAAGATCAGGTGTTGCAACTTTTAAGACTGGTACCATAGATGGGCAGGTTTCAGATGAGTGAAAGAAGACACTGGGGTTTGATGGAAGTCACATAAGGCTTATGTTTGTGAGATCCCTAAATGGTTCTGCACCTGTCTGATCTCTGGCCTGAAGTTCTTCAGATTCTCTGAAATATGGGTATTTTAAATGTCTGCTAGGTCAACTACATTTAAATTCACTGATTTCTATGTCAATCTTCAGTATCCAAGTGGTGTTAGAAAAAAGAACTTGAATGGGCATTTGAAAGAGAAAAACTGTTTTAAAGGCTGGATTTATAGAATCTGGAAACGCAGAATGAAAAAATTAGAATATGAAGCCTACTGGGGGCTGGACAGAACAAGAAAAATACTAAAGGAATTTATTTTGTTGGCGTAGTGTTAAGTCAGCTCAGAGGGGAAAAAACATCACTCAGCTGCTTGACTCAAAATAGCTGGATGTGAAACCACTTGTGCCATCCACTACTTGATCCCACTGACAGATTTACTGCTTGCTGCAGAGTTGCTGCTGTCCATGATGAAAATGGCAGGTGCACTCTGCTACAAAAGAGCATTTCTGTCTCAGAATTCATCTCCATGCACATGTGTGACGAAGAGAAGCTAGAGGTCACAGTGGGACAGTTCAGTGTTTAGAGTGACTTATGAAGAAATGCTGCCATCTTCCCAAGGACAATCTCCTTGCTATCCCACAGCTGTATCCCATGGTAGGGAGACTAACCAATTCAGTGTCAGATGAAATACATTAAAAAGTAGTAATTATTGGACAAGTAAACAGTATGCACTGTGTACTATTCACCAAAGATGTCTCAGTTTGAAGGAAGATTTGGTTTATAACCCTACTAAAATTGTACACAGAAAATTTCACTGGAAACAATGAAAAGACTCTGAAATGTATTAAGTGAGGCCAAGTCACAGCCCAAGCTTTAGATAACCCTAAAGGCTTGCAAGTGCTATAAATCTAAACTTGGATTTAAGTGATGATATTAATTGAAGGCATCTCTTCATTACTATGTAGATAACTACTGTATGTCAGTATGTATCTCACAAACTAGACAGAGTTCAGTCCTACTTGTTCTGAAGTATTTGACTTGACTTGGCTATGACTCTTTTGCATCTGAATTTCAGTTTGAGCCAATTGAAAAATACCTTGCCTTCATCCCAGCTTGACTTTACATCCTGCTTGTAATTTCACTGAAATAGAAAGACTGTATTTGGCGTGAATTAGGTTGAGATGGCTCTATTTCACTTTTATGTCAAAATAAACCCCTAACTCTCAAAATCCCTCACTCTGGGTCTTTTGAAGTCCGAAGTCTTACATACAGATTTTAGAACTATATCTGGTGGGCATATTTCAAATGCCCACCATTTGAAATACAGGTACAGAGTCCACTGGAAAGGCTGAATGAGTCAACTGGCCTTATTTCTATTTGAATCTGCCCGAGAGTTCTTCAAAGACTGGTGAATATAATTTCAATGAATTCTTGAGGCCACTTTTGTAGCATAATGATTCACTGTGAACAGACTGCAATCACCAATGATACATTTTTTTGGAAAGGGTAATATAAGAACATTCTGACAGAAAATGATTTGTGTACAAATTCCCCAGTGCACAGCCTCAGCAATATTACTGAGGATCCAGCAATTCCAGGATATTATAATCAAGCCATGCAGTCCTGTCATTACCTCAGCTATCATCTCTTGAACAAAAGGGTAAACCCAGAGTAAATTCCCAGTGTAAACCTGAGGTCCAATCTTACACTATCTCATGGCAGTTTTATTTGACTATTTTCAGTGACATTTTTCTCTACAAGTAAATTCATCAGGACACCTCTAGATTTGCACTTTGTCATTACATTACCATCTGTGGTTTAACATACAAGATACAGGTGACTTGTGTATATTTTTGAAACCCATGTATTGTTACTGGAAGGAAAAGGCTGCTTGTATTTGTGTTGCTTCTCTTTTGCTTGCCTCCTCACTGGCATTCCAGAGGACCTGCTGCTGCAGTGAAAATGGTGTGAGCAGCACGTGCCTGGCTTAAACAAGTGCTCACAGGCTGCAGACAGAGGGCAATTAGCTGTGCTGTACACTCACAGCATTACTTCTCTTTGGCTTTGCCATCTGTAACTGACCATTTCCTTCCTGAAACTCTGTCCTCAATTTATTACTGCTTTTCGTATGAGATGGTTGCCTTTGCTTGCACTGGGACTGTACAGCACCACTCCAGAGTGGTGAGACAATGCCAGCTGCCCAAATGGCTGAGGATTGCCGTGGCTTCATCACTCTCTGTCAGTGGATAACTGTGAAGAAGTATGAATCCCCAAAGCACTCCCCTTTCCTGAGATGAGGGAAACATGCAGCTGACTTGAAACATGGACTCCTGTCATGACTGGCAATGGTGGGAAAGAAGTGACTGACTTTGGGACACTAAGCTGTAAAACAGCCTGGCAGGTGGTGCCACCAAACTGACCCCATTTTTGACAGCACATTATTTGTTTCCCCCATTTCTATAAGCTAGGGAAAGAGAAGAGGAACTGCTTTCCTTCGCATAAATATTTTTTAGTAGTTACCAACAGAAAAATACAAATTCACATTTGAAAAATCTACATGAAAAGCTTTATGTTTCTCATTATACCATTGCCAAACTATGGGAAGTGAAGAAATTAAGAGAAACAGGGAAATCGCTTGCTTAAAAGGAATGCAATCATCAAGTTTAGATGCAATCATCAAGAAGGTCACTTTGATATTCTCTACCCATCCTCTGGTATTATTCATTCCGAGGAAAAACAAAAGAGCAGATTTCGTGAAAAGAACTAATGCCAGAAATGAGAATATGTCTCACATTTTCTCTATGACATATTTGTTATAAACCAGAGACAAATATTTTTTACATCTTTCCCCTTAAAAATTGATCTAGTCATACCACACATCTTTCTGCCATGTGCCAGACCTTTCCTTTCCATCTGCAGCTGCCTAAAAAGGATCTCACTGACTTGGGCAGCAAACTTTCTCTTAGTAGTTCCACAGCAATTTCCACGTAATACATAGAGCGTGTTGATAATTTTCAGCCTGTTTTGATTTCTAAATCTCCTTAAAAAACTGATGCTAGGTTTAGAACAATCAGACATTTCCAAGTATGATCATGTTATGTACAAATATTTTGCAAATGGTATGTGGTTATGAGCTCAAAGAGAAAGGCAGCTCTGTTCAGGTAAGCAATAGTTTTTCAAAGACAATCAAGATATTCATAGGCAAAATCTGAACCATTTATAGCCAAAGGAAGTCAGGAGTTGACTTCCAAACCTAATTTTGGACAACTTCAAACTGGGTTTTTACTATTTTACAAGTAAATAACTACTGACTCAACACAGAGGAAAGCCCCAGAGAGAGAGAGGTGCACATTTTCACTGATCACTCTGAACTGGTAATTTCAAACTCTACCTGTAGGGCTCATAAACTATGAAAAATAGGCTGAATTTTAAAAGAAAGTAGTAAAGAAGCAGTGTGAACCCATGGGAAAACCCCTTTGCTGAAGACCTCTCCATCAAGAACACTCCTGTATGTTGACTCCTCTTACCTCTGAGTCAGGTCAAAGTTGAGCTACTGCTCTTCCAAGATGCCTATACGCATAAGCTAACAGGATGTTATTCTATTGCCATGTCTGCTCACAAAGCTCTAACCTCATGCATTTACAAATAAGGAAAACAGATTAAGAGATTTTAAGCCTAGTAGTGACCATTATTATCATTTTAGCCTGACTTTCCACTCTAGTAAGGGTCACACGATATTACAGCGTTTTGTGCCAAAAATATGGCATTTGAACTGCACTGAATTTTGCATAAAGATGGACAATTTTGCTTAATTGTTTATACTGTTCTTAACTAGGTGAAAAATTGAAATAGGAACTGATCAGAGAAAAAAATCTACCAGAGTCTATTGGGAATATATGGAAGACTGAGTACTAAAAGCAAAGGCTGCAATGACAACAGAAAAATGGATCTGAGCAGGATCTTAGAAGCTAACCTACAGAAGCAGTCCCTCTCAACAGCCAGGGTAATGCTATTTGAAAACAGTGTCTGATTCACTAAAGGAATGACAGAATTCCTCCTAACATCAGTAGCTGAGGCCACCATTTTTACACCACGAAGTAAGCATAAGGGTTATATCAGGAAGATTAGAAAAGATTTTTTTTCCCTCTGATTGTTTTTTTTTTTTTTGGTTGTTGTTGTTGTTGTTGTTTTGGTTTTTAAATTTTATTTTATTTTTTTTTTTATTTTGTTTTGTTCTTAGGGCAGAGTTAAGTATAAAAATTGTGACTGCCCACACACGTAATCTCACGTGCTTCACAGTCACAATAAATGCTCATGTAGGATTGATTTAATAGAAGATGCATTAAACAGTAGTATGTATTAAAGTTGATAAAACATAGTTTGGATCCTTTACTGGATGAGTTTCACTGACCTGTCTTCTTCAGGGAAAATGTGTTCATCTGTGGGTAGTTTTCTGTCTGCAGTCAGGAAGGTCTAATGTGGAAGCTTTTGCAAGGGTGCACTTGAAAAGTAAGTGTTCAGTAATGTCCTGAAGAGGCTACTCATGTGAGTAACAGTGAACACACATATGCTGGATCTTCACCCAAACCCACAAAACCTTCTTGTACTATGCTCAAGATTACTGAAGTCTTATTTTCTTTCTCCTTTTTTTAGATTTTATAATAGTCACTAATTCACAGTGGTTCATATTGAAGAGACAATTTTGGAAAAAAGAGAAAATCACTAACTTCAAATAGTCTTACCTGATTAAAAATATATATATATTCTATTTCAAGAGCACTGGATATAACAGAAAGTTGTATGATGCCAGTAAACAGGAAATAAAAAGAGGGATGCGCACAGCCAGAGAAAATTCAAGTCTCATGGGACCAATATATAAACATAATGAAGTGCTGGTGGCAATTTGGCATTTCTTTAGCTTTGGGGAATAGAAGGTTAGGGGTCTAATTGTGCTGCAGAGAGGAAAAGGTTTGCAATACAGGGATGTGTTAGAAACTGTCTTAAGGTTTGGAGCTAAGGAATTAGTAAAAAAAAGAAAGCGACCTAAACAGTTAAACACCAAGGTAGTGAAGGACAGCGTAGTTTATGAAGGGCTGAGTCAAACAGGCAGCCACTTCAATCTACATCAAATGTCCAAGATATGAAAATCTGAATATGCTGTTTAGACAGAATCCTAGATTGAGATTAGGTGGGTCTGTATTCTTAGGCATGCAACCAGCTCCAAAAGAGCCCTATTTTCTTTTAGCATGGGGAATCTGCCTTGAGTCTTTTGTTTTGGGAAATGTGCATTACCCAGCTGTTTGCTGACCTTACAAGAGACTTGCCTTGATTTGCTTCTCTCTGTACACACAGTCTTGTTCAGCAGTTCCTGTACCCAAACCCATTTCCTTCAAAGCACAACCCTGTTGCATATGGTAGCATACTTCTCATAAGAGATCCTTAAGAATATACATGCATTGGCCTGGAAAAAATCTTAACTGAAAGCATACATAAATTTAGAGTTGGAATGGAGTGAAGCAGAGGGTACCTTACCAATCTGTGCCAAGAAGAGAAAAATGCTGTCTCTACTACAATTATTGCTGTTTTCTACTGGCCAATGACACTTGGTATGTACTGGACATAAGTGCATAGAGATGGTTGCTTCTCCAGAGAGCTTCTTTTCTTAAGGATGTTTCTCAAGAACTGCTCAAGTTGATTGAAAATGTCTAGTCTTACCTTCCTCTGTCTCTGTTGGAAGTTACCTGTGTTGCAGATTGCAGTAACTGGAAAACTGCCATCTTTACATCCATTCTGGCCAATGGCTGTGCCCAGAGGTTAAAAAAGCAGTCTCAGCATTTGTTATTTATCCTTGACATGTCAAGAAAAGAATAACCATTCTTAAACCTTTTCTAAAGAGGGAGTATTAGAGGTGGAAGATGTGGCAGTGGGCTAGGGGGAAACCCCTAGCTGCCACGTTCTAACCCTGTTAATCATAGATTCAGTTCCACCTCTGTTATTTTAATATTCATTGTATTGTTTTACTATTCAGCAGTTGCCAGAAAGTTCTACTGTTCTGTAAAGTTCATAGGTTAATGCAAATATGTTCCGCCTTTGCCCAAGACTCATTGGAAAGCTGTCACCTCATGTCAATTCGTGATTTGTTAAGAACCTTGGACCCACCTTATCACCACTCCCTTCCCCTTTTCTATAAAAGTCTCTGTAACAACTCTGTCAGAGTCTCTCTGGTAGCACATATCCTAAAGGAAAGAACACCTTTAAAGTCTGGGTAAAACTACAGAAGGTCCGTTCTCTCTTCTTTATTTCTGCCTGCTTCAAACTACCATCAGGGATTTCTGCTCTAACTGCAAAGCACAAGCTAGGTAGAGAGATAAGCAAAATAAGATAAAGCTGCCGATAGCGGCAGCCAAGGAAGCTTATCTGATCAAAGCGCTGGATAGCGACAAACTTTAGAGCACCCAAGTAGCCTGCAAAAACCCCCAAAGAAGCGTTAGGAAGAAGCAGTTTTGCTAATTTGGAGATCTTCCTCTGGTCAGTCCAAACCCACAGTCTCCTTCCCAGAGAGATCTGACATAATTTTTTTAGACTGGGAATAATAAAAATATGGTTAATGTCAAGAACAGAAGCCTTCCTTTCATTTTTTTAGTAGGTGCATCAAACTTGATCGATGGCAAAAGTCAGAATAAGTTTCTAAAATATGCAACTAGAATTCCTGCTTTTTATACCTTGATCCTGTTCCCAAGCAAAAATCAAGAGGAGTTTTGCTGCTGACCTCTGCAAGAAGAGACCAGGGCCTTCAAACTGTATAGCAAAATATTCTGTATTCCTTTCTGTTTTAATGTCTATATAGATGTAGGCTGGAGTACGATGAAAGTGTCAGTTTTTACATTTAAGGATTTGTGCTTTACGAGCCTTGATATGTTAATGCTTCCTCTGGGGCTATTCTGGATGAGTGCATTGCACAGGTGGCTCTCTGCAATTTATAGACACAATAATTGAACAAGAGAAATAAGAGACAAGAGTGTTTTCAGCACATGGGATGCAGCTGGTTCAACTACTTTAGCAGGAGGCATAACTTTTGTATGACAGAGTCCTTTTCTAAAACATAGCAAAGACGACTTTTTTTCATGGAGACCCATGTGCTGCTTTTTGCACTTACCCAGCTTGCTTCACATACCAGAGCATGTTCTGAGAGTTACTTTGTCATGCCCTTAAATGAGCAATTTACTCCACTATAATTTATACTGCTAAGGAACTCTTAAACATCTGTTAAACCAGAAGTTGACTTGAGAAATGCAAAACTCCCACAAACTGAACAGTCCCATACCAAGAACCATTAAAATTAGCAAAGCAATAACATAATGCAGAAAAGCAAAACACGTATTACACTTATTATTAAATAAAACTAAGCTCAAAATAACATTTTCATTGCTCTCCTGTCATTTGTTTACATGGTAAACCTCGACTTCCAAAGTTGCAAACTGAATGTCTGGATATAGGATGGAAGTTCTTCCTTACGAAACTGGAAGATGCTCATCTACAGACATTTGTCTTTCTGAAATCTAAAATTATGAATAAACAAACTCCTGCTAGTGTTACAGACAGAATCTGCTAGGAAAAATTCTAAAATAAGGAAGGATATGGAGTAAATATAAGAAGTATTTAGGTTTCTGCCCTTTTTAAAGAAGAAAATTAATTTTATCTCAAACTTCCTGTAGATTTAAAAAATGAAAAAGGTGATTTTATTCTATTAAACAGTAACAATTAAAAGATGAAAATCAAGTCTTGATTGCCTAATAGCATGTGTTCTTATACTACAAGATATGTGGTGTCTTTGAATCAGTGTTTGAGGATAGAGGAAACAATTTCTAGCATTTATGTGATAAAGTATTTTTAAAATTTAGCAATAAATCTAACATGAAGGTATGCTGCCTTCAACAAATATTCCAGTAACCAGTGTCGTTTAATGTATCTTGATGTATATCACATAAAATTTCTGTTTGGGATGTTTTGGAAAAGAAATCTTAACTATCATAACTCAGTGCTTACACACAATTATTTTTAGTTTAAAAGTTAATTAAATGCCATAGTTAGCCAACATTTCATTCACTGTTTTTCTCTCTTAAAAATTAAATAATTAATTAATACCCAGAAATTTTCATTTGTCTCTTTGTACATTCTGCAACAGCACAATTTAAAGGTTTTCTATACATATATTGGAGGCATTTCTCAGCACACATGGAATGAGACCATGAATCACTGGCTCTGGTGTACTTCTGGATTTAGGCAGCTGTAAACAGCCATCAGTGTAACCCATATTCTTATCCCATCTGCAACTTAGTGCCAGGTTTCACAATCCTAGATTTGGTCAATTTTAATTATTATAATAACCACATGAGGTTTAATTTCTTCTGTTTGATCACAGTTTACATAAAAATTGGGGGGTGGCGGGGTGTGTTAAGGAACCCTGTCATATGTTTTTGGACTTAAGAAAGCACTTACATAAATGTGTAAGAATTACCATTAAAATATACATTTATCACACAATCTTCACAAATTTCACTTCTATCAATAAAAAGAATTCTGCACACCAAAGCCAAAATAACACTGACTGAGGTGGGAAATTTGCACACACTCCACCCCTCATCCCTTCACCACAATACAACAACAAATTTTCCCCACAATTATTTAAAACAGATTTAAAACATAAAAATCATTACCAAAGTCCATATGTTTAAGCATCCACATGCTTAAACATCTTACTGAACTGGGACTACAGACACAGAACTGAGTTTAAACATAAAAAACTATGCATAACTTCAAAGCAAATTTTTTAAAAAATAAATAAGAATAATTTGCAAGAGGCATGTCACAAATTTCCCCAACAAAATGTATTTCTAGTTTTTGTCAGAAGGATTCCTACCTTCTCCCATTTACTCCTCTACAGCAATTGTTCTGTCCTCTCACTGTCACAAGGTGTCCCGGTTTCAAAGACAGGTACTGGCTGAGGAAGACAGAACAGCCTCCCTTGGAATAGGAAATGTAATCCCCTTCCCTCCGAACTGGTATAATTTTGAAATTATGGGGCTTTCAGGCAATGGTATGAGAAAAGAGGAATAACAGTCCTTTACTAATATATTTATATATATGTGATGGGACAGACAAAACAACAACAATGGTAACCACCACAAATAAGAACAGACAAACCCACGGACAGTCTCTTCCCGCTCTGTTGGCAATTCCCCTTTGGTGCAGTCACGGTCACAGCCGCAGGGGCGCTGGTGCTCCCGGTGCGCAGGGCAGGTGCGATGACTCCCCTGGGCTGCAGGGGGCGCTTGGCGCGGCTCCTGCCGCATGTGCGATGGCGGCTGCAACCGGCAGGAAGGGATGGAGAAAGAATTCCCTGTACGAGCTCCTGGGGGCAGCTGGTCCCAGTGCCCTCTTTGGATAGCAGGAGGAACTGTAACAGGATCCTCAGGGTAGCAGGCTGGGAAGGCAGGGATGAGCAGGGTCCTGGAGTGGTAGGTAGGGGTGTGTCAGCAATTTGGCGCCTGAGACTGGAAGCTGTGCAATGTCCCGGCAGACAGGTCTGGCCCTCGGACCACGGCTGGGAGAGACTGGCTCCCTGGGAGGGGGTAAAAAAGCTCGGGGATCCTGGGTTTCTTCCCCCAAGACACTGGAGCGTGGTGGTGAAGCAGAGTGTTAGATAAGTCTCAGTGCAGCAGCCGTCATGAAATAGGGTTCTACTCACAATAGAAGCTGCAGCAAGAGACCGAAGCCTGGCGTGATGGCAGAGTCTCTCCAGAGCTCCCGCCGCCTCTCCCTCTCCTCTGAGGAGAAACCAAAAAGTGCTGTGCCCACGCCTGTAGGGCTGTGCTTTTTTCCGCCTCCCTGCCTACCCTGGGGCCAGGCACTCGCCCCCTGGTTCCTTTGTCTTTCTTAATCACCCATTATCGCCCCCCAGCAACAGGAATGGGGAAAAGTTCCTAAGACAGAGAGACAAAAAAAAAAAGAAAAAGTATCTCAAACCCCAAAAGAAGGTAATGGAAAATGTGGGCCATAGATAATACCCTAATCTAGAGAGCTCTATTCTGTCCTATCAGGACTTAGATTTTGTGATTTTTTAAATTTAATTTTAAAAAATGAAGTAAATGATCAGTTGAAATGATGCATAGTCTTCCACGAGCCTCTACAAATATGATGGAGATTTGGTGAAGGTCTGTCATCGAAACAGAAAGTTAAGCACCACAAAAATGCCCAAGAAAGGCAAGAGAATGTCACAGTGGTAGCAACATTACTGGTGTTCTACAAATTTCCAAATAATTCAATTGCTTTTGAGACCACAGTTTGACAGAGTACTCAAGCAGACATCTACTATTAAGCTCTCATCTGCTTTAACATCTTGCTGTCTCCTGTACAAGCTTCACTGGGCACAACATCCTTGGCATGGTAAAGGTAAAGGTTTACCACAAGTTTCCAGTCTGTCTCCGGTGTTTAAATGCTGCTCTTACTTCACAGGAACAGTCTATGCTGCACTATCCCAACTGGGCAGTAAATGCTAGTTATCCTTGACAGTTGCCTGCACAAACAGCACCATGACTTAATTTGCATCAGTTCCAACACCTACCTTTTCTAACCAGAAGTACGAGGCAACCTATTTCTGTTTCTCAGGGCACATCAGGTAGAAGAAGAAGAAAATGTCTGCTTCTTCATTCATTGCCAATTACTCATTTAAATTTTATTACATGCTTTAGATATAGGCTGAAAATCTTATACATTGTAGTTATTCTACAAGGCTGCAAGCATAGGCTTACTTCAACTCATACCATGCTTAAACTCACAAAATTTAATTTCTGTTATGTGTTTATTATAATCAGAAATAAAACCACCTTCACCAGAAATAGTGATGACATATTGTAATATACCTGAGCATATCTGAGTTTCTTTGAGTTCTGTATTCAGCCATAAAGTTAGGCCAACACATGCCTCTAGGTCTGAGCTCTCCTAATTCTAAAAATAGATTCCTCACATTTTTCCATGTATTGCAACAAACTTGCAATCCAGTTAAATGCTGCTTATAGAAGAGAGATGAAGAAAATAAGTTACTCCATCTCCATGCATTCTTCTTGCTCAGCCTGAAAGCAAACAATTCTGCTTTGCTCATTGATTACCAAAATAGTTTCTTGATGACTTGTTAATTTGATAGGTCAGGCAATTTATTAGGTGTTTCCTGTGTTTCCAGCTACAGTCTGCATTGCAAGGAAACAAGTAGTGTCTGTGGCATGGAAGATGAGTCTGTGTCTGATGAGAGCCATGTGTAACAAACTCCCATTTTTCATAAGTGCTGTCATTTTACAGATGTATGACCCTCTTCTCCTGGTTACAGAGGAGGGGGACTGGGGGAAGATAATGTACAGAGTTCAGTAGAGAAACCCTTGTAGGCAGAAACACAAATCATGTCATGCAAACCAGAACAGGCTACAGGAACATCACATCTCTTTGCAGAAGACAATAACAGATAGGACAGAGAAAGATGGAGTCTAAGATGATTAGGAAAACAGGAATGGTTAATGGATAACAGCAACGTGGCGCCAAGCAGTTCATTCCATGTCATAAAGATATGAGGCAACACAAACAGAGAGCAGGTAAAAGGTCTTTGAAATTCATCCAATCAATGCAGATGCAGATTTGTGTTCCCAGTATATTTGACAGAGAATAATACAGACTGTGGAGAAATTAATGTATTTCAAATTAAATATTTTGTTTTCTTAGCATCTCTTATTCTCAGCATGCAGTATATCATCTCCAATTTGAAATTACAATTTTGGTTTTGTTATTTTTTTTAAACATCTCTCCTCTGCAAATTCTAATCACTTTCCTTTGCCTTCAAACCCAGGGTTAACATGTATCTTAGGAAGATCATTTCTCTTTTACATTAGACCAGTAAGCCTGAGGAACACTCCAAAACACATGGCAATTATAAAACTGTTGAGATATCAGGGTTCACTATGCTTGTACATGAAAAATGCTTGAGACTGGGCCGTAGCTGATGTAGCCTAGGTGTCTGAAGGCAAAAAGCTCCCTAACATCCTCACTATCCAGAAGCTTGGATCCCTGGCATGCACCAATTTACAAGCACATTGTGGATTTTGTACAACCATCAGGTCCTCAACAGAAAGCAACAAGAAATGAAGGGAGGGTATGTCAGCATATTTTGAATCAACCAGAATTTTTCTGAGAAACCAGTTAAAGAGCTTCAGCTCTTTCTCTTCACACAAACACTCCTTTTAAGAAAGATGGTAGTGTGTAGTCACTGTAAAGTGACCAGCAGTGAGTGGATGTAAATAACAGAAACTTATTAGGATTGGATAACTTTTCAAACCTATATGACAGAAAATACAGGAACACAGCCAACAGGCACTTCAGTAACGTGCTTGTTTTTCACCAAATTATCTACTGTGGTTGCAAGTGTTTATCCTTACTCAGGCAAAGATTTCATTGACTTCAGTGGAAATTCTGACTGTATGAGGAATACAGAATTTTTTTCCTCCTGTAAACAGAGGTTCTCTGGAATTGCAGCCTGCACATAATAAACCTCTGAAACAATTCAGACCCATCATTCTATTTCACTGTGAACAGAACTCCAATACATCTCAGTTAACAATAAACACAGGCTCTCCTCCCAGTCCTATTGAAATCTATGGCAAAACTCCCAGTGACTTCAATACGAGCTGTAGCAGGCCCTGAGGCTTTCAAAGACCAGACATGCAATGCTTTAGTGTTTTGCCTCCTTCAGCTATAGGTCAAGCCTTTGGGTTTGTAAAATAAGGAGAAAAAGAATACATTTTCTGCCTGGTTGATGAAAAAAAAAGTAAACCAGCACTAACAGGCATTTATAGTAAAAAGTGCTAAACTAAGAGCATGAGCATCATATCACACAAAATCAATTTTATATACTCCTCCTATAATAAAATATGGTCAATATAATGCTTTCCCACATGTTCCAAATCACTAAATGACAGCTGAGTATCATCATTTACCCCAATCAATTACATATAACAGATAAATCAAAATAAGTTACATCTGCCCCATTATAAAATAAAGAATGTTAATAATTGCAGAGGTAAGACTAGAACTAAACAGAGAATGATGTGTTTGCTAGATAACAAAGTTAGGAAAACAGGACTAAATCTCTGTATGTCATGATTACCTCACATTTGATAACACTGTCCAAGATGCTGTTGTTTATTCTTTAGATAAATGTCCTAATCAATAGATACATGAAGACAAAATGAGAGCAATCAAGAGGGGTGTATTTGCCTCTCTATTGGTACATATCTATTGAAAGCAAATAGAATTCTCATCAGCAAAAACCACTTTGAGTCTAATTTGCAGCTCTGATTTATAGCTTTTAGAAACATCATGTCAGGGATATGGCAAATATTCAAGCATTTGCTTAGCTACAAGATAAAGGGCTATAAAGGCAGCTGAGATACAACACAGAAAACAAGCTTTAGGATAGTATTCTCAAAACTGTAGGTCACCTTTCTTCAAGATCAGAAAGAAGCAACATGTCCCTGTTGCGCAAAGGTTTATGGAGAAAGGGTCTCTTCAAAAGAATAGTTGCTCATGTGTTTTTTGTCATTGACAGCAGATAGAGCAAATCCTAAAAAAGAACAGCTTTATGCCACTACTTTGTTAAAAAAAATTTGTATGAATACTCTATTTAAAGATAGTTGTACTACTAAAGACTTATTAGGGAAGTTTTAACAGCTGGATCAGCATCAAGCTTTCACTGTTCTAGGACCTATAAAAATACATAGGCTCACTGTAAACTAGCAGAATGAAAATTGCCAAATGTTTTTGATTCTCAAGGCCTTTTAAAACATATTTCCCCTGACAGGAATACCACTGCAGTCCAGTTTACCCCTACCTCTAACACTTGCTGCAGCTGTCTGATGAATTTGTTATAAACCAGAACAGTAAAATTATCTAGGTTTAGAAAAGACAAAACACTCCCACCTAAATTTTCTCTCCCCTAATGTCACCTAAAAAAGTCCTGAGGATTTAAAACATAATAAAAATAATTTAGTGGCCTGATTTGTAATCCTGGTTTTCCAGACAGTTCAGGACAGCTGAGAAGGGCACAAACTGTAATGTGGGATTATGAAGCTGGAGTAAAGGAGAACAGGGAACTTTTCACAGTGGTTTTGCCACTATCAAATCCACAAAAATAAAGTACAACCTAAGTCACTTTTTCACTTTGACAAACTACGTACTAAGCAGAAATAAGCATGTAAAGAAAAGTTCAGCTCTGCTTAAGTCAGTGAGTTACTCATCACTCCAGTGAGGATTTCACCTTTTACATCTAACAGAATTTGTCTTTTTCAGGGCAGGCAGCTGAGGGGGATCGTATGCATATTTTCTACCAGCTATGAGTGCAGGGTTTTTCCTGCCCCTTAAGAAAACAGCTTCTTAAGATCAGACCCAAACATTCATTTTCTGCTCAGTATTCCTGGAATGCTCTTCTGCTTCCTTATGCTTGTTAACTCTTTGCACCTCACAGTACCCTCTCTGTAAAGTGGTGTTAAAATACACACTCTCACATAGCTTTGATGGCAATTAATATTTATGCTGATCTTTGAGCGACTAGAATGAAAGTTAGCACAGTATACATGCCTGGTTTTGTTCCCACTACTCAGAAAAGCCTGTACAAAGCTAATACTTTGCATTAGGGATCTTTCTGATGGACTAGGAATGAAACTAGTGAATAGAACTACTGGTGTCAGATCAAAAGAGACCCTCTATTCACCCAATCTCTCTCATTTATTTTCTGGCATTATCTTTTTCCTTCCTATCTCTCCAAGGCCCAAGGCATCAAAATTTACATTTTCTTTGTGTTCTATCCTTAAGAAGGAAAGGAAAGAGGGAGTAGGGGGGGGAAAGTAAGAGAGATAAAAGGAACAAACTGCTCTAGATATCAAGCAGTGTAACCAATTCCTTAATGTTAGTCTGTGCTTTTGAATATCTCATAATTTATAAACTGGAAACATATTATGCTTTGATTTTCAAACAGCAGCTGAAGTCGCATGCCTGTTCTAAGCCTTTTAAGGGATAAGGAAACTGATGGAGATAAAAAAATATTCACTTGTAACTCTTGTATGATCCTGGGAGTGTTCCAGATTTCCGTGGCAGGTGGTGTGGAAAGGATTTGAAAGGTGGTGGAAAGAAAGGATGAAAGACACTTGGAAGAATGCTTCATGTCAGTGAAAATGAGCCCAAATTCTCCACTTAATCACTAGAATTACACAATTACCTGTTGCTTTTTAAAGGCTTTATCATTTTAATGGCGACACTAAGAACAATAGCTGCTGACAGGTATGCAAAATCATAAGACAAGAGATTTTCTGCACTTCTAAATTGCCATTTTGTGAAGTACTGTTGTGCTAAACGGCCAAATCTTTAATTATTTTGTGGCAAAAGTTTCTGTAGCACACAAGGTAAGCTTTGTATTATAGTTTGAGATTCATCACATTCAGTGAGGAAAGACTGTGAAGAAAACTACACACCAGTGAAAGCAGGCTGATAAGACACCCATCTGAATGAGAAATTCAGCCAGATATTAAAGAAGGCCAGTGGCTACTAAGATGATAAGCCTCTCTATCTGCAAGGACACCAGAACAGAAGGCCTGAACATGGCTTTACATGCAAGATGTGAAATAGTTCTGTCCAAGCTCTCAGCCAGAGCAGCAGCGTAGGAGACAGGCAGTGCAGGGATACTGTACAACTTCAGCCCTTGAATCCTCCAATGATAAGGCAGACACCCAGGATTAACAGCCCTGTCAAGGGTAAGTCTCTGAAGTGCTTATTTGTTTAGAAGAATCACCTCATTCATCATTAAGGAGTGATAGAAATGGAAGTCCTCTGACACAGTATATGGAGTCTACCTGAATGTATGTTTTGTCGGTATCATGGAAAGCTGAAGATAAAGTATTGCTATCTGGTTTTGAAAACAGTATTAAAATGAAATACATTACTTGTGTTTCTAATATCTGGTTTCTAAGATGTTTATTTTATTTCTTTTCATGGGAATATTGCAGGCCAAAGTATGTACTTTCCATGATGATCAGAAATATACCCGTAGGAACACAATTTGAAAAACAGCAGTAAAATTTAAATAAGCATCCCCCCTACTTCAAAAAGAAACAGGTTATATTTTGACTTTCTATGAACTTTAAATAGATGTTTCTGATAATAAGTAGTGACACTTGTCTGGTAAAAATATGAAACTGGTTTTTTTTTAAGCTTCATTTACATAAAGAGTGAATTCAACTAAAAGCTTTTAATATGAAAATCCTGAACTACTCATATGAAGATTTTTACTATATGGAGTTATTCTATGAATGGTCCTATACTGCAAAATTGGAACCTGTTTCTGGATTCCTCAGATCCAGGATTTTATTCATAGCCCACATTTCCTCTGTATCTTACTGAAAATTATGATGAGGAGAAAGAGTCTAATAAAAAAATATTGTAAGAGCTGTGAATGACTTGTAAATACCTTTCTTGGAGACCAGAATACTAAAATAAGGATGGCAAGAAGCAATAGAGACTGAAGAATACAAAACACTACAAGAAATGCTGGGAAGCAATTCCTCACTCTGTTGGTGGTCTTGTAGATATTGGACCTAATTGGATGTTACGCATTAAAGATATCTTGTTCTGTCATTCTGACAATGTGCATAGTGAAGCAGACTAGGGCAACACTTGTTTTAACATTAAGAGACATATATAAGTTTTCTTTCCAAGTTAGAAAACCTGTCATTTACTGGAAGTGCAAGCATAAGTTTCCAACAGAGTTGTGGCAGGAAACACTAATTTTCATAGATTCATAGAATCATCAAAGGGTTAGCAATTATTTCATTCCAAACCCCACTTCCATGGGTAGTGACACCACCCACTAGATCCGGCTGCTCAATTTTGTTATCAGTCTCATGTTTCCTAGCCTGTCATTCTCTGTTAAATTTATTAGGAGAAGAAAAATCAACAATCCAAACAAACAAAAAAGCCCCCTCCTTTATTCAGTGTTTAATTTTCTCCCTCTCCTTTTTTTTTTTTTTTTCTCTTTTCTTTTTTCTTTTTTTTCTTTCTGTGAAAGAAATATGTATAGGGTATAAGGAAGTCTATTTTAAATGATTGTGGAGGGTATTGGCACACTCCTAATCCATATATGAGAAATCTGTCAATGGAGAATTTCACGTATTTCCGTAAGAGGAAAGAATTATGCAGAATCACTGTCTTCAACAGAGCAATGGTGTGACTAGAAATACTAAATCCTGTCAATAATTTGGCATCAGCATTGATGCTGACACCATTTTTAAAATTATGAATATATGTTGAGTATGATGCAATGTCAATCACTGTACATTAGAAATCATCACAGATTTCTGCTACAATTCTGATTTTGTGTTTTTTTTAGAAAACATGTGATTACCCCTGACTATTCAAGAACTGCTCCCTTAGAAAGCACTAATTAAGATACTGAAGAGTCTCATCTAATATTTATACTTCTGGTGTTGCACTAGATCATTTTGCAGTGCATGAACAGCGTCATGAAGAAGGAATTAGAAGCAGTATAGCTCTGAGCCTCAGATAATCCTTCACTGATTAGTGAGATTCGCATCATCACCTATTCTGAATGCACTCCTCTCAGGATGTTGATAAAGCCCTTCAGTATCACAATATGGACTTCCAAGCACAGCTACGGCTTTTCTACCCAATCAAAGTGAAACCCTCAGTTCACCTGGTTAAGCTAGCTAATCCTAAATCGGCTTTTAGATTGTCACTTAACAACTCTGAGGCACTCCAGAAGGATCCTGCACAAATCCTGTGGTAAATGAGGCCTAGGCTGAGTGAAAATGAACAAACAAAAAGCTTTAAAAATGGACAGCTAATTCTTTATCTAAGGCATATTTTTATTTCTTTAGAGTGAGAATTAAGATGTCAGGAGTAGGACAATTCTGTTAAATTGGTCTTCAAACGATGAGGTATGCCTGCTTAGATTTCCAATGATGAGATATGAGCACACATAAAACAGCAAACTGATGCAAATAATGTGCAGAGGGTTTGGAGCTTTGCAATTTTTGAATATGTGGGCTATGACTAATCATACAAAATTATAGGTTTAATAGAAGTTCTGTAGTTCGGACATATTTGTTGACTTTGAAAAGGTCTGAACAATTTGAATTTATTGATGAACTCCCAAACAGTATGTAATCATCTTCTGATGACATTTTTAGCAAAAGTTACACTGCTATGTTAATGGCTGTACCTTTCAGGAAACTATACACTGCCATTTAAGTCCTGCACACTACAGAAACAGTACTTGCATCTGGAAGAAAATCCTGTCCCTTGTAGGCTGGCAACAGTGTGGCTGTAGCTGCTGACTGGCAATCAGAATGCAAGATAATGCCTGCATCTGTTACTAGAGATGCGTAATAGACATTGCCCAAGTATGTTTCCATTTAGGCTTCTTAGATTTCATGGGCTGTACTGTAAAATTATTTCATTGAATACGCTGCAATTTGCAATCTCATACTGGAATTTGTTGTAAAGTAATAATATAGGAAATACGCTCTGAAATTATTTTAGAATTAAGTGGCAGCTGGAATTGGAACTTGTAACAAATAATTACTGAAATTTTAAAAATCTCCCTTTTGTAGTGAAATAAGGGAACAAGATTCCCAGCACTACCTGAGAAGTGAAGGCATTCAGAGCAAAATCTATCAGTGGCAGAGAATAAAGGTCTTGCCATCTGAAGCAGATCATACAAATACAAATGCCAGATTAAATAGAAAAAAACCACACAGAGATCTAAGTTTATTATCTTTCATAGTGAATTGTTTAGAAATAATAAATAGAATACACAAACTCTATACCATGGTAGTTTATTTTGTCTTGTGGAAAGTTTTAACAGTTTCTGGGATTAAACGGCTTTTCCCTTCTGTGAAGGGTCTGATGTAAACTCTTGTACTGAGGCTTAAAGTCTTAAGGTTGTTAGAAGTTTCCATCAGTCAGTCCGTATGTCAATGGATAAAAAGTTGGTTGCTGATCTGACCTGTTCATTGCTCTCTGGAATGACGCCATCAAACTACAGATACATGTGGCAATGCTAGGGGGGAAGGAGGGAATAGGAGAATAGGGTTATTTAGTGGGAAAAGTGAGTTCCTCTATGCATTAATATTGGGACACTGAGGCAAAGTCATGAAAATCTGCAAATTAATTTTGTGTGTGTTCCTGTTCATTTTGCGATTGAAGCCTCCATTTTATAAACTCCTAAGAATTACATATATTTGCCTTTGTAACAGAAGAAATAAAAAGTCTACTTTTCATTTCTTAGACAGGTTAAAACAGCCTGTGTTGTTTAACATGATAGCTCTGAGTCTTCTGAACAATGTATGATTGCAGAGTTACACATCAGTTCATCACAAACTAGAAAAATGTCTGTGAAAACTATGGTAGATAAAAGTAATTTTTGAATTAGTTATCTAATGTCCATTTACCTGGATGAGAATAACAAGTACAGCACTTTTCAAGTTTATTTTGAAATAATTTTTAAATTGATCTAGAGTTTCTGAAATCTGCAAAAACCTCTCACTTAAATCCAGCATATTAGCTTTTTCTCTGTAAACGTGCTATGAATTTATTTCCACTGATGCATTAACCGTCTTTTACACAGAGGTTGCATATTAGAACTATTCAGAACTAAATCCTGAAATACAACATTTAGGCAACATAATTTTTTTTCCCCAGCAATGTGATTCTTGTCTCAAAAAGTGCGTAGAAGGGATTTGGAGTATTGTCTGCATTTTGGCAAACTTGGATTCCTGCCTCCAGTAATTCCCTTAATTCAGTTTTCAGGAGAGAGTATCTGTAGCAAGATCTAAACTAAAAATTGAAAGGAAATCTATTCTGAAGCATGAGAAACAGTGGCTATTACAGGCCAGACCCTGAGATTATGTTTATTGGCCAGGCATTAAGCTAAGGTATGTGTAAGTAGTTGAATGATCCATGGAACACAGCTGTTCTTTGCATACCAGTCTTGCTCTGCAAATTTAAAGGAACCTGAAAGCACTCCTAATTTACATATTTTGAAATACTGGGGCCATATTAAAAGAAGGCTGAAAACACTTCTAATTTATGTATTAAAAAATGTGTCTGGAAAAGAATAAAACAAAAATGATGGTATATGTTCTGAAAGAGAGGCAGCTTTGCTTAATCAAGGGAAAAAATGCAGCAGACTCTAAATGTGAAAACTCTCCAGTAATATACCTTGAGGCCTGTGTTAATACACCTTACACAGGTTTAATGAATAGGATCCAGCTCACTGAACTTCAGGTGACCACACTGGAGATGGGAGTCCCAGCAAACTATTGACTTTCTCTGTACAATCTGTAAAGAGTTACAGACAATTATTCATCTGATCTATTTCAACAGCTGTTTCAGACTGAGGTAGCCTGCACTGCACTTTCCTCTAAGCATGCAGACTGCCGGGTTAGATGGAGACACCTGAGTATGGTCAGACAAGTCCCACTCTGTGAATGCAATATTTGTCGTCCAGATGAGAACGGACAGTAAGTCCAAAGAGAAATAGGCTGTTTGCTGAGGTTTGAAGAAGTACCCTTCGGTGCCATATAGGAAGCTATGTCAAGCTCCACAGCTACACTACCTGGTCTGTTGTGTAGTCTGAAGAATGTAAAGCTCATCCACTTCCAATTCAAGTTTTACTACAAGTGAAAGACTGTCTAATGCATCGGGTTTTGAAAGCAGCATTTGGAGGTTATCTATAATTACCTGGCATATGACAGGCATGTCACATGCCACAAGTTGATGATGAAGGTGCTCAGGTCAGGGATGCGTCTTGTCGCACCCTATTTGTAGTTGACCAAAACAAGCCAATAAAAGTTAACTAGGTTAATTTTTATAGCTCTTTCTATTAGCTGAATGCAGAGTTTATCATTCAGGAGAAAAGTAGTATCATGATAGATGGAAACCAAACATTAAGCACAGACAGCACAAACAGAAGCCAAGCATAGGTCACTGGACAATCAAATCAGGCAACAATAGTGGTTTAGGAGTGATTGGGGGCATAGTTCAATGCACAGGACAAACTCATTGGTTTGCAGAAATTAGAATACTTTTTTGGATTTTACTGATCAATCTTTTTTTTTTTTTTCCTGAAGAAAGAGTTGAGTCTTTTGAAACCTGTCAACAATTCATTCCTTGTCACATTTTCTAGAGGGAGGTGAAGAACTCCTATCACAACCTTTGCAGTAGGTCACTCTGTGATCATCATTATCTCACGGGGTAGAATAATCCTGTTACACAATGGTGTAGGTTATAATCCCTCCTGTCAAGAATCTACTACAGACAAAATGGGTCAATATACAAAGTAGAATAAATCAGCAGAAAAACTGGGCCCAAACCATGTCACAGAAAATAGTTATAAACCAAAGCATGCTTATGTCTGATGAGATAGATGTTCTTGGCATTGATTTGTTGGAAGATTTCCCTATGTGTCAGTATTCAACCAAGCACTTTGGAATAGTGCTAGGATTTTCTATTCTGTGGATGCAATCTTTTAGACTAAATAAAATCAATGTCCCAGCTAGTCAGGAGTTTTTACTGCTTCTTCCAAAATAAAATTTCCTTATCTCTGGTCTTCACCAGATTCCAGATCCTGTAATAATTCATTTCTCCCTGCAGTTTCACTTAGAACTTCAAATCTACATTATGGTCTAGTCACATTGTGTATGAAAAAGTGATTACAAACTACCAGGGTTCTTGCAGCGTTGCATTGCTTTCTAGTATCACTGAATTTGCATGGATTTGTATTTTGGGATATATACACAAAGAAAGGCACATAGTAGGTAACATGGCTACTAACAGTAAGTTCCTGTAAAACATCCATTTGCAAATCACTGTTAAAAGGATCTTTTTACTTCATTCATCTGTTTTTAAGTGTTCCATACTTATGAACAGATCAAGTTTATTGGCATGGGCTAGAAACAGTTTATCTAAAGGAAAAAAGAAGGAAAAAAAGCAAGAATATTACCGTTGTAATATACAAGTGAATGAAAACAAAACCCCAACAGGACCATAACCTGGAACTGCTAATGTAAGAGGAGGCCACATTTACTAAGTCTAAATGGACACTTGCAGGAACGAACTGAGTGTATTGCCTTTTAACCTGAAAAGAAAGGAAGAAAAAGGCATATCATTGTATTCAGCAAGGTGTTCTGGAACAGGCAAGAGAGAAAAAACTTACTGATGTTGCTTCCAGCAATACCAGATGCATTTGGCAGTTGCACATTGTCCAGTTTACATGAGTACATGCCTATACCTATTCATTTGCTCTGCATATGTTCAGTTGTTTTGAGCAAAAAGTTGCTTAGAAGTCAGAGATATGCCCAGTGAGTGTGGCAGAAAATAAATTGTGGGGATTTTTATACTGTTGCATGATTATCTAAACTAGAATGTGCTATAAAATTAATTCCAAGCTCCTAATTTCTGGAAAATTTCAGTTAAATCAAATTTTGTC
The DNA here is from genome assembly GCA_013400735.1 of Pomatostomus ruficeps. Taxonomy (NCBI): domain Eukaryota; kingdom Metazoa; phylum Chordata; class Aves; order Passeriformes; family Timaliidae; genus Pomatostomus; species Pomatostomus ruficeps. The sequence goes on along the minus strand of VYZT01019615.1, from coordinate 4,446 downwards.
CTGAATTTGTGTGGAATCTAGTGTGTCTAGATTTGTGCCATCTCCAGTCTATCAACAATCCAGAGATGCCAGAAGTAAGACATTTCAGTGCAAGTTTTAACATAAACTGTAATCCAGGTGATACTGGCTTTTCTGGAAAGCTGTTTAAAAATACATTTGAGAATACGGATAATGAAGCTGCAGTTCACTAAATCTGTGGGGAATTTTCCACTGACATCTTGTGATACCAAGTTTGCATCCTATAATGGAATGAATCTTAGGCATTCAAAATCCATGCAACTTTCATCCCCTCGTATTTGCTTTAAAAAAAAAAAGTAGCATATATTGTGCAGTTTTCATCTAAACAGACTTTTCAGCAAAATACAGATGCCCACACAAATTAACAGACACTGTTTCTTTCTTGTCTTTCGAGTCCACCCCAAATAGCAGCCTCCTCTGAACAATTTTACCCATGCAAACAGGACTGGCTCAGAGGCCCAAATTTAATTCCCTGTCCACTTCTTTCCCTGCTGTCTCAGCATACTCCTCATGGCCACTAATAAAAATTTGACTAGTGGAAGACATCGGTACTTTTAATTCTGAAGTAATAAACCTAATTCTAATGATTCTAATAATACACTAAGAGACAAAATAAAAAAACCCACAAAGAACACCAAACTGCCAAAAAGCCCAAACCCAAACCAAATCAAGAAAGCACATGCCTTAAGATAGGTTTCTAATCCTGGAAGAACCTGACTATCCTTGACAAATTTATCAGTTAAATTTTACTTACTTCAAACTCAATCTATTGTAACTATTGTTCCTTTGTGTTTTCTAAGAGGCACCTCCCTGGTCATAATAAGCAAGTGACCCTAACACAGTGAAGAACTGCAAGAAGAGTATCTGGTACGGGAAATAAATAACCCTAAATAAGAGCAAAAATATTCCACTGCAGGAATGTAGAATTCTATTTACATCACTGGCATTCTGGAAGGCTGAAATTTTTCAAAGGCACTACCATATGCTAGAGAACAGAAGACACTCATGGGCATTTTAAAGAAAGCTGGGAATTTGTCTTTGGAAAGTTTTCATGTGTTTGTGGAATCTCACAAGCTACCCCATAATTTTCAGGCATCTGTGATTTTCTCCTCCTCCCCGTTTTGTTGTTGTTGTTGTTACATATGGAACTGTCACTTCAACACATGTCCTTGCATTACTATGAAATGCATATTTCATTTCTCTAATCCCCTGTGACAGCCAGAGAGAAAGTGTATTTTAAAACTTACTGTGTTTGTTGTGTATTTAAAAGAATAGCCTGAGCTTCCTGTAGCGCCTCAAACTTGAAGCCTCCTCACCACTGAAATAAATACGGCTGGTAATCGTTTTTGGGGCTGCAACAGTTCCCATGTCTGGTGCTTAAAACCCAGCTAACCTCATGACTGAAAGAACAGATGAAGAGTAAGGTAATTTGTCAAGGCTTTTGGATAGAAGCATCAATATCAAATGTCCAGGAAGAAGTGTGGTGAAAAAAATAGAATCTGTTCTGTGATTTCAGAATATTTTATGGTATAGGGCAGAACTAGCCTTTCTATGACTCCATCATGTTATGTATAGATTATGCTTGAGCAATTTATGATATAATCATACTACAGAAAAAGATTTGGATATGAAATATGAAGGGTGAAAAAGTTTCCAGGTAGAAGGTATTTAAGATGCCAATATGCATTAAACACTAGGAAAATGTCCCACTTATCAAGTAATATTTAAAACCTGTATTGCTTTATGAAATTATTTTCTTTGAGTTCATTACAGAGCTCTGAAGATCTCTGCATTTTTAGTTTACACAAAACCCAAACATCTTTCCAGAAATCACGGCAAATCCCAAAGCACACAGAATCTGCCAGCATTATATATGTTACAATTATACCTAAAGCAAAGGAATTAATTTCTTCAAAATACCTCCACATCCTTCACAATTTTTAGACGAAAATCCCAACTACCTGTCCTGTAAACACACATCTCAGCAAATATGCATATATTGGAAAAAACCAGGGTTCTCCCATAGTTATTTTCCACTTGCAGGACACCACTCAAGGAGAGAAAGCTAATCTATTCTAAAGTCTCAGACTACAAATGTTGTTTGGGTGCAGGCAATTTGTCTTATTTTCCTTCTCATGTGCTGCTTACCCACATCATTAGCAAGATAGCATACAGACAGCCATTAACAGCACAACATGTTAAAGAAAAGTGGAAATTAAAAATAATCTGCATGGAGACCCCGTCAACTCATTACATAGTTTTACACACTGACATTGAAACATATGTGCCAGCAAAAAATTAAGTACACTTATTTTTATTCCTTTGAACGTTTCAAACTGGAACTCTGAGTAACTTATGGTGAACTGTACAAATAATTTCAGTGAAATGAATGGGCACAACAAGGTTGAACATGTACGGCATTATTTGTAGGCTCTTCTAAGTCACTAGTTCATAATGAGTCATCTTCATTAGACCCAGAGAAATGCTATTGCTAGCAGAGTTTTGAAAGCACCTACAAGAATTAATTTTTGCCATTCAGGCTGAACATGTATAACTCAGTTTTTGAACACACAGGGATGTTTATATAGCTACACACATAATACACTGAGACAAGGTAAATGCCCACTTTTCTTTCTTGTCTTTCAGGTATTTTCAGTGGTTTCTTTGTGTTTTTCCTTCTATTTAAATTTTGCAATCTTAATTCTCAAAACCAGCCGAAGAGTAAACAGAGGCTTTCTGATACGAAAAAAAAAGGCAGATGAACAATAAATTGCATATAATGCAAGCTTCTTCTGCATTTCTTCCTTTAAACCAAATAAAATTAGAGCTTTTCTCAGAAAAATGACAGCTTTTCTCAGAAAAAAAGGAAACATTGAGGAAAAAAAAGTGCAATATGAAATTATTTTAACTGGCGAAGAACTTAAATGCCTATTCAGTATCTTTGATACATACTCAAAATCCTTTGTCAGGATTTTCTGTGTTTTTTTATTCAGTATCTGTTGGAATTACCTGACTATTTTCCGTCAACAGCTGTTGAAAAGACATCCCAATGGCTCCCATCTCTGTCACTGCAGTCCATTCTGTGGGTATTCTGTGCCCACCTTCTGCTGGGGCTCTCTGTAAATGAAAATCGTATCACTTAGATTGTGCACTTTCTTTCCTCTCTTCTCTAGATGGCAGCATTTGCCTTAAGGACTCCCCTCTAGATAAGCTCATCTAATACAGGAGTAACAATAAGCGCTCAAGAAAAGGAATGCCAGGAACTAGAAATTCTTAGCCATTAGTTTTGGTTCAATTGTCACACTCTGCATTGTTTTGGTTTTGGGGTTTTTTTTCAGTTTTTTTTGTTTTTTTTTTGTTTGTTTGTTTTTGTTTTGTTTGTTAGTTTGGGGTTTTTTTGTTTGCTTTTGTTTTTGCGGGTTTTTTTGGATGAACATTCATAACTCTTTCCATTGAAAACTGAAGTAGGCAAGGAGATGCAGTTAAGAGACATAACCTACATTGCCAGCGTGCAATAATCACTGCATGATCAGCTTGTCAAAACTGTGCAGATCTGGGCCCCACAGTTTAAGAAGGATATTAAGGTACTTGAATGCATCTACAGCTGGAGAAAGGGCTGGAAGGCATGTCCTGTGGAGGGGTGATTTTTGGGATTGTCTGATTTGGAGAAAGTAGTGTGAGGGGTGACTTCATTGCTCTCTGCAGCTTCCTGAGGAGGGGGAGTGGAGAGGAAGTTGCTGAACTCTTCTTGCTGGGATCCAGTGACAGGACATATGGAAATGGTTCAAAGCAGCAACAGAGGAGGTTTGGGCTGGACTTTAGAAACCATTTCTTTGCTGAGAAGTTGGTCAAACACTGAAAGAGGCTTCCTAGAGAGGTGATTAAAGCCCCAAGCCTGTCAGTGTTTAAATGAAATTTGGACAATGCCCCTAACAGTCAGCCCTGAGGTGGCAAGGCAGTTGGACTTGTAGGTTCCTTCCAACTGAAAATATTCCATTCTTGACTGCCATATTTCTTCTTCCTGTACTCCACTATCCCACATATTCCCGGTGCTTGTTCCTTATTACAAACAGCTATATATTTTCACAGTCCTTACAGCTATATATTTCCACAGTCCTTTTCACAGTATTCCTATTTATCCTTATAGTAATTCATTATCAGATCCCTTATTTTTACAAAACAGTTACACTGAAAACTGCATAATTTTTTATCTGTAAGAGTATGAAGATGTGATCTCTCCAGACTCCATTAAATGAAATAAATGAGAATGACATAAAATGGGAAAAATCTATTTTATGATTAGTGCAGGTTTTTTGTAATAATTCTTTTAATAATAAAAAGGACACGTATTTTATTAGGTGTATGCAACATACATTCTTGTTGCCTTTCAAGCAGGTCATAGCTGCATTATATATATATATATATATA
>VYZT01019592.1:0-11351 GCA_013400735.1 Pomatostomus ruficeps | reverse complement strand
ACCCACAGGCTTTCCACCTGCTCACAGATATAAGATCTGAATCTGGAGATGATCAGGATCTTCAGAAGTACTAAATTATCCATTTTCTAATACTTTTACACCCCTTAGATTTTTCTATGGTTTTCTTAAAATAGAATCAACCACACAGAATTGCAGTTACTCTCTATCAATAAAAAGTATTGCTCTTCAAGCCTAAAAATGACTATATGATATCAAGGAACCAGAATTGGGCCTTAACCTGGAGTTCGTGAACAGCAGAATACTCTATTAGTTCTGCACCAGACTAATCAAGAACTTTCAAAATGGGGCGTGCACCTGTTCTGTACTTTATGTGTAACTCGGGGCCAGTGAGACAGCTTGCATTTTGCATAAATAATAGAGCTTAAAGCTTTGTATTTCAATAACACCTAATTTTATTTGAGATTTGGCATCTTTGCCTTTTTTTTCTGCTGAGCATAATGAATCACATGAATAATCCAATGAAAACATTAGGAAAATCTTTTAAAACGCTACATAAGAAAGAAATTCAGTAGCAACAAAATGGGAATATTCTTATGATTAAGTCAGTTATTAAACAAGCACGAAGAAAAGGGCTAAAGTCAGTCACATAATTATGGGATACAAGTCTTGGTATAAATTCAGAAGTACACATTCTCCCCTGAAAGGTCTGCTGGGATCATTAGTGGACTATAAAAAGGGCTTAAACAGATATCAAGGAAATTTTTTTTTCGTAGTAACACTAACAGAAAATTCCTACACTTAAACTGCTGAACTTCATATCTGTGCATTGGAGACCTCAAGATTTTCTGTCCTTTTGTCCTGTGTGTGCTTCCATGAGGTGAAAAGCAGATGGTCTGGTGGCTGATGTATATGTGAGACTTTCATCAAGCAGCACGAAACACCTAGTCATTAGGTGTTTCAAGGAAAAGACATTCTACCAATACAAAACCAAGTAATTTACTGCAATTTAGTGATTCCATTCTTCCACTGACCACTAAACTGTGAAGTCAGTGGACTGCACTTCGGGACATGGTTTGGTGGTGGCCTTGGCAGTGTTAGGTTTGCAGCTGGACTCAAGGATCTTTCTCAACCTCAATGATTCTTTGATTCTGTGATTACCTGAAGTAGTTTAGGAGTTAGAAAAACAGAGTAAGGAGTCAGCCTCACCTTGCATCTTAATTATGAATTTGAAATAGTGGACATTGCTGAGAGGGATTAATATAGATTTTGGCATTGAGTCTAAATGACTTCAAAGAAGTTACTACAAATGGTTTCTAGTATATTATTTTGATTTTTGGCAAACAGCCAGTACTCTAGAGACATCTAAAGTGAAAACATACTGAACCCTACTGGCCATAACGTATAATTTTACAGTTAGGTTTATACTGTAACAACTCCTGCATATTGGTTCCTTTCAACAGAAGCATCTAGCTCGAATTTTTACCCAGAAAAGGACATCATGTGTCAGGATAAGTGTATAATATAATTGAAACACTTCTACACAGTATTACCCACACAACAAAGTGAATTCTGCCTTTAATACACTGTATTAGAAATCCAGTACAGGTATTTATAAATGCCAAAATGTAAATGACATCTTTTCCACCTTCATACAACTATATTTGAATCTTCTTCACTATATTGGTGTTGAAGAATGCAACAGGTTATTTTGGCTTCTGTCAGGATGATACTAATGCACAGTAGCTCACTCACAGGGACAAAAACCTGAAATAAGCACTGAACTCACTGCACGTAGACCTCTCTATCCACCTTTCCTCAATGCAGAAGATTGTATCTGTGTACCACATTACATCTCTTACACATGATACTGACATGCCAATTTTCTCTGAGTTTTAACTGTACACGTAATATTTTAACCTAAACAAATCCATAGTACTTAGACTGCAAAAAATTACAGCTGACCTGAGGCCATGCTAAGATACAGTTTTTCTGTGTTTTGTCTTCCTTAAGCTTTGTTTTTCATCCTTAAAAAGCAAGAAAAAAAATCATGCACTACAGTTATTAGTGTGTTAAGCAGCAAAGAGGTTTATTTATAACCAATTACTTTCAGTTTATTTGTTTAAATTTAGAAGAACATTTCTATTTTCTTTGACTTGGAAAAAAAATTTGTGGTGTTAAATGACATATTCATCCTTCACAAGGGAATTTCTATTCACACTGATAAGAAGAAACACCACTCAATTCCATGCACACTGCTCAGAGCAGTGTAAGCAACACCAAGCATGGCATGCGGCAGTCCAAAACCTCACCCCATGGATGTCTCTAATGAAGGCTCCACTGCACAGAACACATGCAGTAGCTGTGGCCACAGTTAAGGCCCTTTAACTATGTTAATGACTGACAGTAAATTAGGCAGATAACTTCCTCTCATCTACTTTTGAAATTATCTTGGTACTACTAATGCAGAGTATTACTGCTACTATTGTCTAAGACCGCCACAGACTCTTAGCTTACTGAGTTTAAATGCAGTGGCAGGAAGACTGAGACAATGACCATTTATTAAAATTTAATCCATTTTAAAACAGCTTTTAGTATACAAATGTATTTCACAGTAGTTCAAATTTATGATTCATGTAGCAACTATATCTTCTAATGCTGCTGGTGTTAAAAACATCCTTCAGCGTAAACAGTAGAATGATTTTTGTACACTTTTTCATAAAAAATTCCAAAGTAATAACAGTAAAGTTTCACACAAACCTCCTTTTGCAGTAATGAATTCCTAAATTGCACTATGCAACTGAAAGATCTATTTTTGAATTCTTACAAATATACCTTTCCCCCATTCTTCTGCCATCTTCAAATCAAGAACATAGATGTCAGAGACTAGAAAGAACAAGCAACACTTGAAACCATATAAAGATGGAAATGTTTTTTTAACCCAAGTGAACAAAAGTTAAAAATGAAAATTTTTATCAAATGCACAGAAACCAATATTAATTATGAAGATTATAGAACTACTATTTTTAGTCTTAATATGTCAAGGCCCTGCTCACCAAGCCATTAGGAGAAAAGCATGTAAAAATAAGGTGGAAGTCTGGACTAAAGCAAGCTTTTAAAAACTCAACTCTCTGATGATACAGTGTTTAAACACAGCACTGTTCAACAGCCTTTTAAAGAGTCTTCTGACTCTCCAATATCCTCTAGACTCTATGGCACAAGAGGGCTGAAAACATTTCCAAATTACTCTGATTTGAGAACACAATGGCACATCACTTACCAACCTTTTAAAAACAACCTTAGCACATGCTTGGAGGTGGGTAATGGAGGTATCTCCTTCCTGCAACTGTTAGCAAGAACTTTTAGAGCACATTAAAAAGCACTGACATAATTTGAAAGAGTCCAAGTCACCCTATTTTAACAACCGCAATGTCCTTACATTTAACTCACTTTGTACTGCTAGCCTACAAGTTCATGCGGCAACATACTTCTAGTGCACAACAAGGAAGATATGGCCGAGCAGCAGTAACATCTCTCCACTAGTGGAATTAGCCCCATGCTTAGCTTTTACTTTCAATGACCAAATATTTATTTTCTCAAGAAAGTTTTATTCTTAACATTTTTGGACAAAAATCTCAGTATTATAATTTGAATACCAGGTGTTTAATTCCATGGCATGCTGACTCTTCAAGTAAAAGTGACAAGATGCACCCTACATGCATCAACCAAAACCTGGTTATTTACTTTTTCAAATATGACAAGCTAAAAAAAAAAATCAACATTTCCGAGATCAAGACATGATGTTAGTTAAAAAGCATTTACTTCTATTTCTATCTATATTTAACAAGTAGGATTCAATTTCAAGGCTTACAAGCTCTCTGGATTGTTAGATACATGTGGAACTGGAATGACATAATTTAAAATTATAAAGGACCCCTATAGTTCTTGAGAGTAATTTGTCAGCACAAAAAGGCAAAACTATAATCAGTCACTTAAAAAAACCCACACACAATTCGTAGATGTAGCTCAAGGAAGGAGGTTTCTAAAGAATATTTGCTATAATAGCATGAGTCTTTGAATGCAGTCACTACGAGAAGTTGTATTTTTAATAATGTCTACCTAAAAGCACAAAATTTTCCTTCCTGTTCTGACGTATAGTCCTCAAAATACTCATCACAGTCTCACAATGTTGTGCCACAGATGAAATGGAAGAAGTCTTAACTTTGGAAAACTCAGTTTTCTATGTTTATCATTTTTATGTATGGTATTGGGAAAAAAATTGAAATATTGTAACTTGTTCAACAGCTATTGCATAGATAGTTTAAAAAATAATTCTTTCTGCACACTTAGAAAAAGTAATGCATTAATGTAATGTAACGAAACTGAACTATTACGTATATTTAATGTGTGTTACATAAACTTATATCGATAGCATTCTAGCTGATACATAAATTCACATTCTATTTCTATTATAATTCTGGTTTTGCAGTTAAACAAACTTTGTCATTGGATCATCATTTACTGTGACCCTCGGAAAATAAAGTGAACACTGATTAGCACATTTTCTGGCACATGCCGTGTCTCTGTCACTAAACAATGTCTTAATTTTAAATTCTGGTTCAGAATCACTGCTGTGCCAACTACTGTCACTGTTCAAGGTCTGCACGAAGCTTCAAACTGCATATTATCACCCATTGACAAACTCGACATTTTATGAAGGGGCCCTTCTCACACTGACTTATCCTCCTTATCCTGTGTAAATAAGTAACGATTCATTTTATAACCTTGACTTTAAAGTCCAGCCCTTCCACCCTCTTTTTTCTTCTTCCTAAACAAGTGACAAAGAACAAGGAAGCTGATTGAAGGGGTCCATTATGTATCAACTTAAAGAAAGGCAAAGTGATTGATGAAACTAGCAGTCACCTTCACTGCTAGCTACAGCACCTGTATCCTTTTTGTCAAATGACCTGAAAATCCTGCTGACAGTTTAACATTCACCACAAGGATATACTCTCTACTACTGTAGTTTTGAATATTTTTATTTGCTCAGAAATTCATGGGAACATTCTTTTAAGATGGAACTACACATTTAAAATCAGTAGCAATTTGTATTTTCTTCCCACAGATCTTGTGCTTTCTAACAGTTTACTTGGCAAAACTATTAAATAATACTTGCCAGTAAACTGGCAACCACAGCTCCTCTGCAATTGTCACACATTTAAATTGTTCACATTATAATCACTTTCACAGCAAAATTTGCCATTGGTGATAAGAGAATCTTAGTGAATTTCCTATCACAGAAGAAAATCAGTTTCCAGGTGTCAGACTAAGTTTTCGAGCTTTTCAGTAACCATCATTTAAAACCAAAACCAACCAAACAAAACCCTCCCACACACATCACTTTTTCTTTAATTATTATTTTCAGTTTTTAAATAATATTTGGCTACTTTAATACAATTCTGGGTTAGTAGATCAAGTAAAACTTGCTTTTAGTCTCAAAAAGAAGATTAAAAATGCCAAACCCAAACCATTCCTATATTACTGGAGATAGTCTTCTGCTCACTGTATGAAATAAAATTTTCANCACAGCACCATTTCCTTTGGGCATTTATTACCTGTTAAAAACCAATCTTTTGGTGAGTGGCAGTTCAGGGTTTTTGAGAGCAAGCTGCAATATTTCTTCGGGTCTGCAGAGTCATAATTAAAGCTGAACTGAGTGGAATTGGAGAGGGAAGGTCAGCGAGGTGCCATATGAGAGATGAGGCTGGGCTGATGGGCACCAAATGAACAAATTATGATGGGCCCCACTCAATGTGATGAGGTCAAATGCTTGTTTCTACCCACTGACAGTTCAATTTCCCTGAAATGTCTCTCGGTTCTCTATGAGCTAATTATGAATGAAAAGTTATCAACTGCACTCACCAAAAAGAGCTTTCTTGGAGCTTTTAATGTCAAAATATTGTTGGAAACGCATGCTAGCCCAGCTTTTTAGCCAAACAATACCTGGAGTAAACTAAATACCATTGTTTTACAATATACTTTCAACCTACAGTATAGACATGAAACATTCTTTAACTACTGTTAAACACATAAGTAAGTTTTATAAAGTAAGCTGATATTAAGATTCCTGTTTATTATCAAAAGATAGTGTGCTTACAGTTTCGTAAAACACAAAACATGTAACTTTCAAATATTCCCATGTTAATGTTCATTTCCAAGAAAATACTGTTGGATTTTTAGTTCTAAAGTAACAATGTCTAGGTATATTTCAGCATGGTATTTCAGCATAACTCTAAAGTGACTGACAAAAACGCATAGTTCTTCCATGAAACTTCAGTTTTCAAATTAGTGTCATGACTGCCTTTATAAAATATTATCTTTTGAATATTCAAGAACATATGGTAGTATATACTTGCAAAGTTTAAGCAGGAAACAGAAATTGTTACATACACACAGAAAAGGTGGGTCTTTAAACCGAAGGGAAAACAGAAGTGAATAGACTTCAAAACAGCAATTCAGAACAGGAGTGTCTGAGAAATTCCAGATTACTTATTTGCATAGAAAGATAATTTTGATAATTTATTTGGACACAATTATTCACTGCTTCAAATTTAAGAAACGAGAAACTAGTTTAATGTTTTCATTCAGAATGCTACTAGTTCTTCCTTTATTACAAAGCTGTTTCTATTTCATATATTCACTTACAAGTCAAAAATTTTAAAGGAAACTCCTAGAAGTGACCAGAACTTTACTTTGCAAAGTATTTTTACATTTGCAATGTACCCATATACTTGGCACTGTACAAGATGGGACTGTCTAAAAGTATGAATTATACCAACTTCTAAATTATACCAATTACTGCAATGACAGCATACATGTAGTTACAATAGGATGTTAGAGTGCATCTGATATATATTGATTTATAAACTAGCAATATTTGTCAGATGTTTAGAGTTTCTCATAAATTCTAGTAGGAAAAATATAAATAGAAACTTTTCAGTAAGTGTTTTGTAAAATTCAAGGTATTTTAAAGGTTATTTAAAGGAATTGTCTAAAATAAGCACCTTTGAAATAAGAGAAATAAATCTAATGACAATGTTCAAAGTAGTCATCTATGTGTCTAGCATACATAGCTGCAAACTAAAAGTAAGTCTGAAGGTTTTCAGTACAGCAGAGTATTAAATTTATCAATATAACAGTTGCTGTCACTGTAGTTGGCATACTATCTTATTAGACACGTTGTTGATCAACTGTTATTACAACCACAACAACAAAAAAAACTATGCTGCACAGAGTCTTCATGTTAAAGTACCACAATTAAGAACAGAGAAATGCAGTTCATTCATTACAGAACCTTTTCAGGAAGTTGATTTTTTCTAATTCTTATTGTAATTGCATTGTTCTAATCCTGTATTATAAAGGCAGCTGCTTGCCTATCATTTGTACTTTCCTCGTTAATCCTGACTCAGTGAATTAACCTTTAATTACAGCCGTTAAAATTGAAATGAGCCTCTTGTCTGGCTGGGGCTGCCCCCTTCCAGTGCATGAGACTGATGAAAATTTTTAGGGTCAATGAATATGTCCCATGTCATGTCTGATAGATGCTAAAGATGTGAGAAGGTAAATGTTACCTTCGAAAGATGTGGTTGAAATTTTTAAGAGCTACATTTATTGACAAAATAAAAGAAAAATACATCTTAGGTTACCTCTCTCTTCTGTCTGAGTTACAGAGCATAACACACATACAGACACACTCTGTTTTACACAGATTACCACAACACACATTTAAAGAATAACTTATGGAATCATCATCATGCATCACACATGCTTGTTTCTAAAAACCTGGCACCAACCCTGTTTACAGCAGCCCAATATATATATTTATTTCATGGTGGAAAGAAAAAGAAGCCTTATTTTAAACTCTGCATAGACCAAAGCATCTAATGATATTAAAATAAAAAAAAAAGTTGGATTAGTTTTAACAACAGTACTGACTTTAACAGAAGGTAAAAAATGATCAAAGGTCTCACACTAACTTACTTAATCGAGCTTCTTTTTTGCAATATCCCCACAATTTAATTTCTATTTTATAAATAAGACTTTAATATTGCAATTGCACTTCACTTTGCTCTTTTGACACTTTTATTTTTAAATGCAATGTTTGAAAGATGGGTTATTCTTTGTAACTCAAAGATAATAAAACAGCAAAATAGCACTGAATCAACAGCATTCTTGTTAATCAGTGACCTGGTTATTCAGGTTATTACATTAATATACAAGTTGTTAACTTATATGTTATATAATTATAAATAGTATCTCATTTATAGCATATATACATATATATATATATATGCGCAAAAATAAAGGACACTTTCTGGAGAATAGCTATTATTGAACCACACAGTAATCAACTAAATAAATTATATTATACATAGTAAAAATATAATATACCTCTCAGACTGAGGATATGATTATTTGGTCCAGTGTCTTGCATCAGAAACTTATTCCTTATTCAGAACAAACATCTTGTTTGAACGTCCAAATAAAATTCTCTCACTTATTTGAAGAAAATAAGTTGGAGATTTTGAAGTGCAGATTTTGTCAAGGAGGAATGCATTTAATAAACACGAGATGTGTATTTTTAAGGCTTAAATGTAATTAAATATCACAAATACTTGTAAATGCATTTATGAGTAAAGAATAGAGGTGCAATGACACTATAAAAAAGTAGTGTTAAGGCAAGTGTTTTTTTCCTTTCAAGCTAACATTTTTAGAAGCATGTGGAAGCAATTTCTGAAAGGACAGTATAGCTTTCAAACATCTGATGCAACACATATTCTATGCAGCCAATTTAAGAACACCATCCTATACAGCAATTTTACATGAGCAAAAAAATAAATATAAGTATGTGGGAGTCTTTGTTTCATTTCTCCTTCTAGCTTGGCAATAGTTAATATCTGCTGATGAGCAGCTACATTCATTTGTAGATTTCCAAGTGCTTTCCCAAGGTGAGTAAGCATCATTATCCTCATTTTTCAAATGGAAAACTAAAAGATTAAGATACTCCCTCCAGATCATACAGCAAGTAGTAAGCCAAAAATAGAACTCATTTTCCATATGTAACACCCAGTTCTGTATCCACTGGACCACACTGCCTTCCCACAAGCATCAGTCACACCTAATCAGCCACAAAGCTGAATTTTGGGCGGCACTAAGACAAAGTTATTTTTTAACTCCTAAGTTTAAGACTATGCCTTTTCCCTTCTTTCACATGTACAAACTTTCCCAGACACCCTACTAACATATATTGTAATATGTGATTTCAATTATGCCTTATGCCAGTTACAAATCTTGTAGGGCAGAGCAGAGACTGTTCCACATGGAAAAATAATCCCCTCCTTCTCAAACTAAGCTGAAGAGAAAACTGCAGAACTGCAAAAATATCTCTGCCTAATATGCAGCTGTTGTCAACAACACAAGCAAAGTTGTAAGCACACACAGGAATAGGATACCTGTAGACTGTCTTGTGGCACACTTTCTCCCTTCACCTCCCCACAACAAACCTTCTCAATTTCAATCTGTATATAAAAACATGGGCTTCAGAAGTACAATGAAAACACTGAATACTAGGAAAAAGTTCTCTTGTGATGAAACAGCAAAGGGATAAGACACTCCTTACAGGAAGCTAAAAACAAGAGAGCAAATGGTAAGCTTTAAAAAAAAAAGCTATCATATGCTTGTGTCATCTTAACACAAAACTACAAAAACATATGATAGAAGACATGGCTGACATTGAAAGCTGATTTTAAAGCATCCTCTTTTTCTAAGTAAAAAATTTTACAAGCATCCTTAACAGGGTATGGATATACTTACAGAAATGTAAAACTAATTATTTGAAAAACAATGGTAGTTGATTAAAATCTGCCTGAGAATAATGGGCAGAAGACCACCATTGCCCACAATCCACTGCTATCATAAGTGGTTGCACTACATCTCCTTCATCACAATAACAAATTAATGTTTCTTCTGATGCAGCCATTCCTGAGGTAAGCACTCAGACCAGAGCTTATATGAATGACAAATGGATATAGTTAAAGAATAATTGCTGCTAGAAAAGATCTGAAAAAAACAATCATGAAGTTAAGTGCATGCCAATAACTACTTGGAAGAACTACTATTTATTTCTCTACTGCAGGATTTTGAAAATTCTGAAAACACCTCATGCTAACCTTTCTTGCAAACTGCACACCAGGCTGGAGCTGTTATATAACCCATTACTGCAACCTTTGTGGTCCCAGTCCTTCTAAGGAGACATGCTTCAAACAGGAAAGGAATATACTTCAGAATCAGTCTTAAAACTTGTTACAGTGGAATTACAAACAAACAGCCTAAATGGACAAAGCCACCTAAATAATAAGTCTTCCCCTCTAAACAACTGTTTAGAATATTAACAACTTAGAAATATAATACCATTTAAGGTGTTCTCCTAGTCTGAGAATATCTTTAGTTAGATATTGAGGGAATTCATGCTTACTGTTTCTCAAGGAATTCTCTAAGTCTGTAATCAACTGAAAATTAAATGTATTTATCAACTGATTTGACAGGTCTGCAGCTTGACCTTGACTTTTGACAAAAGCTATTTGTTGCCCTGAGTTTTGCAGTTTCTCAGTGTTTCTCCTTTCTGTAATACTTTCTCACACTTCTTCTGTAAACATGGCCATGGTTTCTTAACAACTATCTATGTTTTCCTAACTGTCTGTGTGTTTATCATTCCAGTATACTGGGTGGAGAAATATGATAGATTGATGCTTTGACCAGTGGAATTAAGAGGTGGTGATTTCTACCTCCAATCCACGGTGATTTGTAAAAACATATAAATAAAGGCAGAGGGTTCTGCCCTCTCTCTCTTTTTGCCCTCTCCATTTGCTGTCTCTGAGTGGTCTTTGTTTGGCTCTCCTTTGGGATCCTTGGCCTAGTTGGCTGGCCTGACCCGTGCTACAGCTATTATTTCTTCTTCATGCATGACCGCTACAAAGAAGTTCTCAAAGTGTATCTTGGTCAAAAGTTCTTTAGAAGACACAAAACAGAAAACAAAATTATTTACTCCTCTGTTGTGGTTTGACCCTAGCTAAGTGCCAGGCACTCACGGCAGCCGCTCACTCCTTCCCTCCCCTGCCACAGCTGGGCAGAGGAGGGAAGGAGAGGGGGAAAAAAAACCCTCAGGGAATTAACTTAAAGGTCCATGAGTTGAGATAAGGAACTGGGAGAAAATGCTTTAAAGACAAACCAGGCTTAACTTAAATTGCAAAGTGAAATTTATTACTACCAGAGTTAGAAGGAGGATACAAGAAATAAACTAAACTTTCAAAGGATACCCTTCTTTTCACTCCCCA
>VYZT01019583.1:0-11450 GCA_013400735.1 Pomatostomus ruficeps | reverse complement strand
AATTTTTATAAAGTTGGGACTTGACTGGGAGAATTCCACTCGTCCCGTGTGCAACCAGGGCGATGAGGAATCCTGCAGCAGCCTGGCAGCAGGTGAACGTCACCCGGGCTGCAGCAGTTTGGGAGTGAGACCTTCTGTTTTGGGGAGCTGTCATTTCTGCAGTCATGGAGATGCTCATTAGACATGGAGACGCTCATTAGACATCTCGCGTTCGGCGTGCAGCTCACCGAGCACTTGGCTGAGACATGATGAGCAGAGCGATTGTGTCTTGAGGGAAAGATGGGTTTGGAGAGGGTGATCTTCCTGGCTTAGGCGTGTACGTGTAATTGTTTTAATTTTTAAATTAATCTGAAGATGCTGCTGGACATGGACGCATCTCAGATGGTCCAGGTGGCTTTAGGGTCCTACTTGTGCTTCGTGTGAAGATTTAGAAGGAGAAAACCCAATGTAGTAGCAAGGACATAACTTTGGAGTTAATTTCTTTTTTTTATATGTTGGTATTGCAAATCTATCAGTAATGACATGAAATCGGTGCAGTTCTCTGATTCTTCTTCCAAAACTTAAAATGACGTATTAAAAATAAAAACAAATAACAAATGATTAAACGAACCAAAAGTACATGGGACAATGTTCTGGTTTCTTGTCCGCTGATAAGTTCAAACAGTGAAAAGGAAAAATTGATGTAAAATCGTGCCTTTGGACAAATTCTACAGAGGATGCAGAATAGTTACTTTTTATGCACTGAGACTTCCACTAAATTTATATGTTCTTCAGCTTTCCAGCACAGATAACAGGGCCTGGATCAATGATTTAATTTACCAATTTAGACTTTAGTTTCTATTTTTAAGTAAGTGATATCTAATATTTGGTAGGGGGTTGGGAGCATCTTGTGAAAAAACATTTCTCTCTGACCATTTCGGATAATAAGGCCGAAATAAATACGGGAGAGCAGACCAAATTTATAAAGTATCAGTCTGAGCACAGTGAAAGGATTGGGGCTACTTTGGGGTGGGGTGGATTTTTGGGGTTTTGCTTTTGGTTTTTGGGGTTTTTTTTTTGTTTTTTGGGGTTTTTTTTGTTTTTTGGGGGTTTTTTGTTTGTTTCTTTTGGAGGGTTTTTTGGGGTGTTTTTTTTAAATTTTGGGGGGTTTTTTGGGTTTTGGGGGTTTTTTTTTTCTTTTTATCTCCTAATTGAAAAATCCTCCAGTTCTTCCCCACCCCCAGCGGAGAGGAGAATTGGGGGTTTTTTTGTTTTTTGGGGGTTTTTTGTTTGTTTGGTTTGGGGGGGTTTTTGGGGGTTTTTTTGAAATTTTTGGGGGTTTTTTGGGTTTTTTGGCTTTTGGTTTTTTTTGTTCTTTTTATCTCCTAACTGAAAAATCCTCCAGTTCTTCCCCACCTCCAAGTGAGAGGAGAAATAGGAGTTTTGTTTGTTTTTGGGGGTTTTTTTTTGGTTTTTTTTTTAATTTTTTTTTTGGTTTTTTGGTTATTTGGGTTTTTTGGGTTTTGGTTTTTGTTGTTCTTTTCATCTCCTAACTGCAAAATCCTCCAGTTCTTCCCCACGCCCAAGTGAGAGGAGAATTGGAGTGCGCTGGGACACCGAGAGCAGCCGGAAAGGTGAAAAGCCCCGAGCAGGACGGGCAGCCGCGGCCATAAAGGGTTTGTTGCGCGGTACACAGGTTGTTAACGCTGTTAATGATTGAACTGTTTATGGGGGATCACAAAGGGGTAGGAAACCACTCCGCTCAGGAATTCCGCGGAATCCCACAAAAGTTTCGCAGGGCGCCGGGCTGGGGTTCGCCAGCAGGAGCCGGTGAGCGGCACGGACACCGAGTGGCCGCGGGGTCATCGCGGTTTAATTGAGGCGCCGGACGTGTCCCCCCGGGCGGGCGGAGGCTCCGGGGACACCGATGACTCGGTGGCACTCTAGAGTTACCCGCGTGCTTGGGTTACAGGGAGCTCACACAAATATGCTGTCGTACTTGCTCGACCTGTACGTCGACTCTGGGGGTTGGGCCTTTTGGGGGGTTGTTTTCTAGGGGGTTTTCATAAACGCAAACTTCCTAGAACCCGCTGGGATAGTCAGATATTCGTTGTTCGCCCTGCTGAGAGTCCATTTTAGGTGTTAAAGATCAGGAAAACTGTTCTAATACTGGTTTTATGAATACTTTTGACATCCAGCTTGTTGCCCCAGAAGTGTGACGTTATGGTTTATAAACTGGAAGTCCCTTCTCCTCTTTTACCACATCGTAATCAAGTTGACAGCAGCTCTGGCTCTTCTGGTTGTGTTCCAGGCTCAGTGGTTCCTGGGCTGTGTCCCCAGCGGTGGTGACCTTCGGGAGGGCGCTGGGACGTGCGCTGGGTTTTGTTGTGCTGCTGCTGCCTGAGCTCACCCCGTCCCGTTCATAAACCAATCTGATCACCAGGCCTGTGTTTGGAAATCGAGGAGGAACCTTTCCAACTCCTCCTAGTAGAGATGGCAAGAGGAGGAGTAGCCAGACTTGTCATTTCCCTGCAAGAGAGGCTCCTCAGTTTCTAGAAACATTCATGGTGGTGTTGAGTGGTTTGAGCAGCCTGTAGCTGTGTTTTCAGTAAAAAATGCGTATTTTTGATGTTTCTCCCCAAGTCTTAGGCTTGTCTTCACCCTTAATCGTTCTTGAGCACAATCTGGTGATTGTTACAGATCGTGCAAAGTGGTGAAAATGCTCCTTTGAGCAGTGCCAGGTTTTAGCAGAAGGTTCAGGGAATACTGAGAGAAAAGCTGGAACATCCTGGCTATTGTAGCACTCTGACATATCAAATTACACAAACCCCTCCCATTTGTGCAGAAATCATTAATCCAAACCACCTGTCTGTCGGACATGACTTTATTTCACCTACTGGTGATACCAGGTCTGGGCTGAGACATCTCTGGGAGTGAAACCCGTGGTACATTCCACACAGGAATCCAACCACGGGCCGTGGATCGGGTTAGCACCATTTCCATTAATTAGCAAAAGTCATCAGCTGCCGCTCAAACTGCGGCAAGCTCCACTTTTGGCTGGAAGTTTGGGCTTGCTGGGGCTAACCTGGGTGGAGGAGCTCAAGTGCAGTGGCTGCTGCAGCAATTTGAGCTGGCTCTGGCTGGCAAGGGGAGCACCAGCTCGCCAGGAAGCTCCCAATCCTTGGAAGTTGTTCCTGCAGCAAACTGTGACAGGGTTTGGTGTGCAGCTCCTGGCACGTTGGCTGCGGCTGGAGGCTCTTCAAAACTTAGTGTGAAATACAGAGTGCAAGGATTCAGGGATGAATGCATCAGTTTGGGGTAAATATCACTATTTTGGGGGTTTTCTCAGAAGTTGTTCAGACCTGGATGTAAAATGTTGTGTTAAACCTCGGCAGGCAGCAATGTGCCCCTCTGCTGTGTGAGTTTGGGTTCGTCTGTAATGAGGATTTTGGAGCAATACTACTGATCTTTTCCCTTCCCCCAGAGAAAACAGAGATCTGCTGCCAAAAATGAGTGATTTTTTTACAGCTGTTTTGGACACGGGGGAGAAAAGGGGCAGTGCACATGTCTGAGTTCTCTCTGGAGCATTCCAGGGTGTCATTTAGGAATATTTCACCGGACGGTTGCGTTCTGCAAAAGTCACAGGATCCACGCTCATAAATAATTTGTGCTTTTTTCTGAAGCGCCCTCCTTTAGAGGCTGCTCTGCTCAGCAGCGAGCGCAGAATGAAACCTCACGTGATGCACGTGGGTTTAGCAGTTGATGAGCAGCTAATTAAGGGGCTGCTCTGGACCTGGGAGAAGGTGCTGTGGAAGAGTCTATCCACTAGAACAGACCTGAGGCCACCCAAAACATCTCCTGGACTTCAGGGATGGAGCTGGAGAGAGCCTCCCTTTGTCCCAGCCAAGGAATGAGTGATAGTATCACATTTTCTATTTTATGTGTGGATATTTGCAGACAGATTATTCATCTCTGCCTTTTTCTCCCCAGTACAGGAAGTTTTGCTGGCATTTAAGTAGCTTGTCTCAATTTGGATTTTTTAATTTTTTTTTCCTCTTCTAAAACCCAAAGCTTTTCGCTGCAAAAGAAACCTAAGGGAAAAGTTCTCTGAAACCAGGATGTGTGTGCAGAATGATGGCTGCGTGTCCACCCACAGATTAAAACATTCCTGCCAAGGGTAGCTCTGTTCAGCTGCAGCAAAATAGTTGTGTGGGGATTGTAAGAGGTAGAAAGTTGCTGTTGTCTGTTCTAAGAAAGTACAGAAGAGAACAAAAATGTGGCTTTAGCTTAGAACTTGAATTAGAAACCACAGAGAAGCAGGATGGAAGTCCTCCAGCCTGCAGCGGCGTTTATTGCCCGGGATACAGATTTGTGAAATTGCCTTTAAGGAGCTCTGCAGGACTGTTTGTGTCTGAAGTTCCGTGCCTGGTACAAGCTTTTGATGTCCCTGCTAGAGGATGAAGTCAATTCTCTTGTAAATTCACAGGTAGAGCACTGAGCTCTCCCTGTCGCTTCCTGTGTCTGTCAGGCCTGGAAAAGGTGTTGGGAAAATCCCTCTCCGCCTGGCGGGGAACTGCAGGCGGCTGCCGGTGGGCTGTGCCCCGGCTGAGGGAGCTGCAGGTCAGGGGAGGGGATTGTCCCTCTGTGCCCCCTCAGGTGAGACCCCACCTGAGGAACAACAGCACAAGGACTGGTGCCGCTGGAGAGAGTCCAGAGGAATCCACGGAGCTGCTCCAGGGCTGGAGCCCCTCTGGAGCCAGGCTGGGAGAGCTGGGAATGTACCCCTGGAGAGGAGGAGGCTCCAGGGAGAGCTCCGAGCCCCTTGCAGGGCCTGAAGGGGCTCCAGGAGAGCTGGAGAGGGACTGGGGAATGCCAGGACCCAGGGAATGGCTTCCCAGTGCCAGAGGGCAGCGATGGATGGGATCTTGGGAAGGAATTCCTGGCTGGGAGTGGGGGGAGCGGCTGGCACAGGGTGCCCAGAGAAGCTGTGGCTGCGCCTGGGATCCCTGGAAGTGTCCCAGGCCAGCTTGGAGCAGCCTGGGACAGCGGGAGGTGTCCCTGCCCTTGGATCAAGATGAGCTTTAGTGTCACTTCCATTTGGATCCTGCCAAGACTTTCCAGTCACCAGTTGTGTGTTCCGTGCTCTGTAACACAGAAACACAAATTTGTCGTAAACCCCCAACAGTTTGGCAAAGAAACAGCCACTGCAGGTGTATCTGGAAGCTGAGTTTGTAAACCCAGAGCAGTTTTGTGCCAGAACCTTTCTGAAACTCGAGGTGTGGCGGCTGCTTTTTATTACCCAGTGCGTCTGATTGGAAACCATCCCCGTACTGTTAATTAAAGAACTCCGAAGGAGGGAGCTGGTACCATGCTGTAGGCCCTCTGGAAGCTGGGGAAGTGCCACTGGGACAGAGTTCAGTCAGTGCAGCCGAGGTGGAGATGCAGGATCCCTGAGCAGGATGCTCTTGGCTCTCTGGTGGTGTCCCTGATGGACACAGGGGCCCGTTTTGGGGTTCTCCATGGCAGAACTGAGGTGACAGAACAAGTGGACTGGGAGAGCTTTGTCCCACTGATGTCTTCAGGACCAGCAAAGTTTGCATTTTAATTTTCCCTGTACAAACTTTAAAGGGAGGAGAGTGCTTCACGCTGCCTTATCTTTCCCTCTCCTTGCCTCTCCTGGCCCAGACACTGTAATCCTTTAAGGAAAGGGCTTTGCATTTTGGCATTCCTTGAGGACACAATCCATCAGTGGGAAACAGCACTGGCGTGGTTTGTGCATGGGATCATCACCGGGGATGGGAGAGGAGAAGAGAATGACAAAGCTGCCGGTTGCTCTCAGCATTTCCATGGACAGCAGAGCCAGGTCTCCAAAGGAAATGGGAAGAGAGGAGCCTGGAGGAGACAGATCCCTGAGTGCTCCAGGGGCTCTGCAGGGAGCGTGCTGGCCTGGAACGGTCAGAGATCACCTCTGTGGGGGCTCTGCAGGGTCCATCAGTCCCTGGGATGGAGCAGGGATTCCTTCAGCTGTGCCAGGAGTGTGACTGCAGCAGGCTGAGGCCCCAGAGCTGCAGAGGGACAGGCTGGGACACGCCGGAGCCACTCGCTCTGCGCTGCCTCTTCCGGGCTGGGAGAGGGAATCTGGGTCACGTCCGTCTGTCCATCCCGCAGAATTCCACCCTTGGCTCAGCCAGGCACAGCTTGACGGGCATTTCCTCCCCTCTCCCCTTCCCCGCTCACCCCTCAGTAGTGGGGATCAGTGTTTGATCGGAGGAAAAGCCCCTTTGCTGCTTTATTGCTGTGACTCTGCCTGAGCTCCGCGAGCCGGAGGAGCAGCACTTCCCCGGGTTTAGGAACTGGAAAATGAGCGTGGGTGCGCGTGTTCATAAAATATTTAATTACAGCACGTCGATTATGCCATTACCTGGGCATAGGTGAGTGTCTGAGAGCCTGAGCTGGGCTCTTTTATACGGCCAGGATCCTCAGGTCCCTGCCTGGGCTTCTCCCCAGCGCAATTCCCAAGCAATTTCTCATGCCCACGCGTCCGATCCGCAGTAATTCCAGGCTGTGGTCATTATGTCCTAAAAAGAGAAAACATTTCTAGTCCAAAATAACCGAGATTTACTGAAGTCATTCATATTCACAGTGGCAAATATCCAAACATCCTTCTTTTTTGCCCACTTCCTTTCCCATCCTCCAGCCTGCACGGGTTCTTCTCCTTAAAGAAAATAAACTTTTCACTTGGAGATTTCGAAGCATTTTATTGCTGTAAATCTCAAAATAGGAAGGGGAAAAGACCTTCAGGTGAAAATCAGAATTTCAAAGCTAATTCTGGTTGGGACATCGGTTCCTTATTTGTATCTTCACTTTTAAATATGCAAATTTATTTATTTTTATCCCGCTGGAGCCGCTTCCCAGAGGCAGTGTCGGAGTGGTGGTTTGTACCTGCGGAGGGGTTTTTTTTTTGCGTGTGTAATTCCTGGAGCTGTGAGCTGTGCTGTAATCAGACAGGAATTTGGGAAATGTATAGGTCTTTCAGGAACGCATAGCTCATGTTGTCATCGTTTCTCAGCTCTCCACCGTGCAAACTTTGCGTTAGCTAATGCAAGCCAGATGGGTTATTGCTATTTTGTACACTCGTATTTGTATTTAGGGTTTTTTAATGATCTCTGCTAATACTGCCAAGGCACTATGAATTATATAATAATGATTAAGGAAATTTTATTTTCTTTTTTTACCTCAGTTGTTTTGTTTGTTCCTCAGCGCTGGTTACGGATCAGGTGTTGCAGAGATTGGATTATTTTATGTTTCATTAGGGTGGAAAAAAAGGTTGCTTAAAGATGGGTTTCTGATCTGCTTTGGGAGAAAGAAAAAGAGTGGTTTATACAAATGCAATAAATAAATAAATAACTCTGGAAAGAAAAAAAAACCTGCATGTGAGTACAATACTGCAGGAAACATGAGACAGCAGAAAACCAGCCTTCCTTGCAGAAATACTTGATCAGGCATTCTTCTCCCCTGAAGTGAAATTCAGATTAATAACGGTGACAGTTGTCAACTTCAAACCCCCGTCAGTTTTATAAGCTCAATTACAATTTATTTTCTTTGTAGATAATAATTCCAGATAAATATCGCTAAAAGCAAGCCCGAGCTGGGGGGAGAAAGCAATTAAATCCCACATTAATTTGTTTACCAGTGTCACACGGAATAAATCGACTGTAAGTTTTCATAAATTATCCGGAGGTGCTGGGAGAGCGTTTTTGTTGCGATATCGGAGAGGGGCAATCTGGATTCTTTGCTGGAGTCACGTGTTTAATTAGGCATTATGTAAATGATACTTCACATGACAAAAATAATCTTGGCTGAGTTCGGTGGTGATGCCAGGGCTGCCTTGGCCATGGAAAGGTAAAAATTGGGAGGAGGGAAGTGCAGACAAGTGGGCAGGAGCTCGTTCCCTCTTTTTAAACAGCGCAGCAGAAGCCCCGTCCATGCAGGAGTCCATATTAGCTTGAAAAAAGATCAGTTTGGAACTCTTTTTGGTTTTAAAGATAACCTTTCAGATGTGTGCCAGAGCAGCCTGGAGTTCCCAGGAATACAAACAGAGTCAGTGCTTCTGCTTCAAACCTCCCTGAATGGCAAAGCAACAGCAGGGAAAAAAAATAAATTGTCAGGTTGTTTTTTGGGGGTTTTTTTGGGGTTTGATTTTTTTTTTTTTTTTTTTTTTAGGTTTGATTTTTCTTCTTTTTTTTTCTTTTTTTTTTTTTCCTTCAGGCAATGTGAAAATTAAGACAAACATCTCGATTTTTATACCGTTTGGAGAAATCTGTGAGTAGGAAGGGAAGCTTCACTTCTGAATATCCTTGGGTTGTTATCCTTTGCTGTAATTATTTCATGATACCTTCAGAGCACCTAATTTGGTTTTTATCTTTTGTGGTATTTTGGTTTTCTTGGTTTGGTTGTTTTTTTTTTTAATGATTTCAAAGCTGTATCTATTTCTGCATCTTCACAGTACTTAAGAGGCAAAAAACCCCCAAAAAGGTCATTTGCCAAGTGGCAGCTGAGAGAGATTAAATAACTTGCTCAAGTCAGTGTCAGGGTTGGGATTAGAAATCTGTTCCTGCTGCGGTCTCTGAAAATGAGATTGTGTTTCTTCTGCCCTGAATTACAGTCAAATCAAAGAGATTTTAGAGCCTTCTGTGGTGGGCGTGTCCTGCTGCCGTTTGCCGTGGCCGGGTGATAAATGGGAACTCGCCGATGAATTCCGGGGGAATTTTGCAGTGGATTCAGGAGGCAGCAGGATTATCCCCACGCTGGTTTGTGGGTTCCTCATATTCTCAATTCCTGAATAAAATGAATTCAATTCACCACCTGGTCAGGGCTAAAAGGACAAACAGGGATTGGTCTGATAAAGGGCAGGGTGAATTAAGGTGTTGGGCAATAATTAAGCACCGTAATTAAGCACATCGCTGTATTCATGAGAGGAATGAACAGCAAAAAAAAATTCTAAGGGAAATTTTGCTGCTTTTTGGCGTTTTTGTGCTACAAATAGAGCGAGGAAGGACAAATTTTTTTTAATGACTGGGATCTAAATCTGAGGAAAAGATTTTCAGAGCAGAATGGTTTTCATGGTTGTCACTGTTGCCTAAATAATATCAGATATCAGCAGAGTTTGAAAAAATTTCATCTCAAACAAGATTATTTAGCATCTCTAGAAATTAATGCTTTAATAAAAACTTTTCCTTTGGTGCTTAAGATGCTGAATTAGACTGATTTTTTTATTTTAACGTCTTTTAAATTGTGGTTTTTGAGTAAAAGTAAATTGTACATAAACAAGCAGAACTCGGTGAAAAGATGAAAATTTGGAGTCAAGAGTTTCAAAATACGGGTGGGTCAGAAAGATCACCCAAATATCCCAATTTTTTTCTGATGGATGGAGAATTGGTAATTTTTGAGTGGCCGTGGAGTTTGTCAGAAGAGTGAATGGTGCTCAGGTGCAGATTTTGATTCGGCCCAGGTGTGAGAGCTGTTACCTTACAGGAGGAAATAAAACACATTAAAAAGGAGGAAAAAAAACCCCATATTTTTCTGCCCTTTCTTGAAGTCTTCAGAGTCGACTCATCCTTTACAAATATCCCTGATTTGTGTTTCCTCTCTGGGCAGGTACCTGTCCTGCATTCTTACCCTAGTGTGAAAATAGCTTTTTTTTTAAAAAATGAAGATTTGTTATCAGAATCTGCAGAGTCTGCGCCTCACCTGGAGGGCACCAGGTCCCTGACGCATCTCTTGAACTTTCTGGGAGTAGTGGAGCCTTTGGAGAAGGATGGAATTTCTTTCTCTTGGATTTTGATTATTTGCAAACAGCTTTTCCTTTCCTTTCGGTGCTTCCTGATGGGGCAAGAGGAGCGAACGTTGCGGTCTCAGAGGAATTAACGGGAGAGATAAAACCGCAAATCCTTTCCCAATGTTTTCCTCCATGGCAGAATAACAGGATCAGAGTGGTTCAGGTTGGAAAAGCCCTCCCAGGCCATCGAGTCCGACCATTCCCAGCACTTCCAAGGCCACCAGGTGCCACATCCATATGGCTTTGAAATCCTTTGGGAATGGGGACTCCACCAGCGCGCTGGCCAGCTGTGCCAGGGCTGGCCTTGCTCTCGGGGGAGCTGTTTTTCCTAATTCCCCATCCACGCCTCGCGGGCGTCGCCGCATCCCACGTGTTGCGGCGGATGTGGCAGGAGCAGGCGGTGTTTTCGGTGCGTCACGAACGGGCACCGGGGCTCCGCGAGCGCTTCGCCGCGTTCGCGTGGCTAATTGAGAAAAGGGAGGTGCGCTCGGAGCAGTCTGGCTGAACAAAACGAGCGTGGGAAGAGGTTGTCTGGGTGTTAAGGACGTGTTGGGATGCCAGGGGAGAGAGAGCATATGGTCTGTGGTGAAAGGTCCGGGCTGGCGTGCCCAGCCGCGTTCCCGGCGCTCTCACCTCCTTCCCCTGCGCTCCCGGCTCTGTCCCACCCTCCCGCATCTGCGCCTGGAAAAGGGACCGATGGCAGCGCCGGGTCACTCCTAATAAAATGTGAGATTTATTCCCGTTGGGAGAGGGCTCGAGATGACGGGCGCGCGCAGAGGCCGCGAGCGACTCTGGCTGCCAGCGTTTGGCGGCGGTGTAATTTCCGAGGGCTCGGTGAAATTTCAGCCACGTAAATGATGTCTGACTCACGCTCGCAAGGATTCAAAGTCAGCTCTTAAAAGCCACTTTTTGAAGTTTTCAGCGTCGCAGACGCCGCGGCCGAGGCAAAGAGCAGAACTCGCGAGCGACAAACGGGATCAGCGGGCTCGAAGAATTCTTGGCAGTTGTGTAACTCCCATAGAAATTTGCATTCCTTTATTTTGTTTTGCCTTTAAGTGGCCTTTGCATGATATCTTTACTTTTTCCCTATTTATAATGAGGGGGGAAAAAAAATTGACTGCTATCAGAGCTGAGATGTGCCAAAAAGGGTAGGAGCTTATCACTTGTGAACTCGCAGAATGATTTTCTGTCATACTCGGCGCGCGTGTCGCCGGGAGTTCATCATCGCGAGCATCGAAAATGTCACCGCAGAAATTTCATGTTTGATTTTGTAATTAGAGAAGTTCCAACATGACTTGTTTGGGGTTTGTTGGGGGCGGATTTTTTTTTTTTTTGAGCTGAAAAGGGAGATGAGGCTCAGCGATACGTGCGGTGCCTCCTTCTTTGAGACGAACGGTTCAGATTTGTCTTCCAGCTCTGCATAGTTCTGTGAGGAATAAATCGTCAGAGTCGCAGAATTATCACAGAATCTTTGAATGGTTTGGAGTGGAACGGACTTTAGGATTCATCCTCTTCCATGGCAGGGACGCTTTCCACGATCCCACAAAGCTCTGAGCGCCTCCAGCCGGGCCTTGGACACACAGGGATCCAGAGACAGCAGTGACACCGGGATGTTGGTTTGTAGGGACAGGGA